>LPNX010465407.1:219505-224505 GCA_001517045.1 Pseudotsuga menziesii | reverse complement strand
TTGAATAGTTCACCAAGTTGTCCATATTCTCTATATAAGATGAAGTATGCAATATATACCAATAATCATTTTCACATGAATATATTTTGATTTCCCACAAGGATGGCATAGATGAGGCTCTCTATTGAGACTCTTCAATTTGTACAAAAACCTTGGAAGCAATCATGGGAGAGGGTACATATTTAATAGTTCACCAACTTGTCCATGCTCTCCTCTTCATACTAGATTTATCATAACATGCCATTGAGCTTGACATGGATGTCTCTACCTCAATGATTTCTCCTTTTTGGAGGGGATTTGCAACCTCCTCATTGTGTAATTAGTCAATTTGTTTTCTTAATAGTTAACTTTTAACTTAATGAGTGTAATTTATTCCCAGACATCCAAACACCAACTTGTGTCTTCCCTCACAACTAATGTGGCATATTACGTGTAATTTCATCTCGTCCAAAGGTGTTGGAAATGAAGAATATTTCACTCATTTGTTTTCACTTCCAATACTTTTTGAACACAAAGGAAGTCATAATCCTATAGTTGTAATACCTACAAACTTGAATCTCTTTACTTGACTCAAATAGAGTATAGAAATGAAACTTTAGTTCGAACATAAAGAGAAACCTTTAATCAACGTTTATGTATCAATTCCAATAATTACCATGATAACATATCTGTAATTTAGTTAATTATGTTGGAACGCATCATGTTTCTTATATAACGGAACTAATATCTTATTGGTTGCTTCTTTTGTAGGGGTAGACCTCATAGTTTTGATAAAGAAACTCTTGGATATGGGAAATTCATGTAACATAGCAAGAAAAACTAGAAGGAATATGCCCATTGAAAAGGAAAATGAGGTAAGAGAAAAGGCCAGGTTGGAAATGCAGAGAGTGAGACATGGTCAAGACATTTCCATTGATACTGCAACCGATCCTAACAGAGTTGATGACATAACAACCTCTACTTCAGAACCATGGGTGAAGAGGTTGTGTCCAATAGACCCAACTCAAATTCCAGCATCAACACAGTCTCCAACATGTTATCCATCAACGAGCCATGTTGAAGCTCTTGAAGACATAGGTATATTGAGAGATGTTGAGTATCAAGCATTGGACCTATGAGCAATGATTAATTTGCAATATCTCCAACAATACCACAACCATGTCGAGCACACTCCCAATATGGACCGACATGTGAATGAAGCACCAAAAAAAAGAAGCCCTAGGATTCGTAGCCCATGTACACCTTCCCTACCTCGACTGTCTATTGCAAGAAGAAGGACTCCTATACATATCCATGTGGATGAAATTTGTATGTCAGTCCTTGAAGGTAAGTTTCCCAAACGCACTATCGATTAGAAATGTAGAAAATTAATGAAGGAATATTTTGAATCCAAAGGAGATGCAGGTAAATTTCAATTATTACTATGTTTGTTAAAGTCAAATTGTTTAGTTGTTGTTAGGAGAATTCTGGGCATAAAGATGGTTAGAAGTTCAGAGGCTAACAATCATATTGTTAGAAATCTCCAATCTGCTTTTAATGTGATTAGGAAGACGTCTCGTAATAAATATCTTTGTGCGGCTCGTCGTATGTTATCAGAATTAGTTGTAAGAAAGTCCACACGGTGACATTTCCTCCTTTCACACACTTCTCACATACTTAAATAAAATAGAAAAACTGTTAAGAAGTACTCTATTATAAGAGAAAATCTTTAGACTCCAGGCATAAAATATTGTTGGGCTTTTTTCAGTAGGTTGCCTCATCGAGATATGAAGCTAATTGATGTTGTTAAGGACTTGTTGCTGCTGCAACCACCATCCAATTTTTTATTTTATTTTAGGGCACCCTACTTTTCTTTGAAGTTCTAGTTTTTAAAGAAGACTTGAAAGTCTATCTTTACCCTGCAAAAGTTTCTTCATGTATAAGTTATGTGCAAAAGAAAGAAAAAATTTCCACCCGATGCATCAGGTGAACTCCTGGAGTTTATTCGACATAGAGGAAGATTTGCTGGAAGGCTTGTCGACCCGTTGTTTCTCGCTCTTCCCGAAAAACTTACAAGAGTTTACTGATCTGTCGGATGAACTTTCATTTGTGGTATCGATGATATCAGAGAATGTTTTCCGATGCTTCCCTGTTGATTGTCAACAGTCTTTCCAACACACCGGATCGATGTGTTGTTTTGGTTTTCGATGTCTGCAGAAGATTTTTGTCTTTACGTGCCCTCTGTTTCGGTTGGTTTTATTGAGTATTCCGAAGTGTGGATGAATTTCTTGCTGATGCTTCAGATTCTTAGTCTGATATGGAATCGATGATCTTTCTCAAGAATCTTTCGAGGATGGTGCGGGTGTTTATTCGTTGGATTTACCGATGGAATCTTTAAAATTCGCCCTGTTTCGGTAGTTTTATCATGTAGCCACTCAAAGACATCGAATCCTTTTTGGTCTTCCATCCAAAACCATCATTTCCTCTCTCTAGATCACTTCCGATGTTTTTCTGTTTGGTACCAATGAGTTTTTTTAACCCAAACAGCTTTTATTACTTGATGACTCTTGTCTTTTTAAGCCCATGAGAAGGCGTTTTACGATTATTATTCACCATTTGAGTCTACGATTCCTTGTGCAGAGCTGTCAACCAGTTATGAATCCAGTCAGTTGTGATCATATCCGTTCCAACTCGTTTAGCGGCGAGGTAGAATCTCAACTTTTGATTGTTTTGGTACTTGGTAGGGTTGGTTTTTTTGTGTCTCCACAGATGGTATTTAATCTCGGAGGTCAAATTATTTCATCGTTTCCCCCCTAAGTGCGGGAGCATTTCCTTGTTTGTTTCTTAACCATGTTTGTGAGTTTTTCCTACCTTCCCTAGGGCATTTTTTCCCAGCTCTCTCCATGAGAGTTTCTGTGACCATTGTTTGCAGAAGGAAGGCTATGGGAAAACGAGTGTTTCTCCATCTACACCACTCCTTCGCTTCACCAATGCAGGGGTGGGGGGGTCATGGCCATTGGTCGAGTCAAAGTATTGTGTGTTAGGGATGATCGTTTCGATTTTAGGCCACAAGAGAGGATTTTCATGCCCAAGTGAAAGTGCTAGCTATCCTCACAGATGTTCTTCCCCATTAGCCATGGTTTTCGTTCTTAACTTAGCCATGGTTTTTCCCATGAGAGATGCATTTACGTGATACAGTCCTTAGGGCCCCTAAAGCAAAGTTACTTGCCACCAAACCTTGTCCATCCTTGTTTCTGAAAATATTTGAACCTGTTGCTTAAATTTTCAAGATAGCACGGTTTAAGGTGGGAGAAAAAGATTGGATAATATGTATCATGATGATTTGGTAAAATTTCTGGTTAAAACTGGTGTTTTTCATTTCTTATTATATGCATCTGCAAATTAACCAGTCCCAATTATATGATTTTGACATGAATCAACCTAATACATTGTTTTATTATTTAAACAGCTTCGTTATCTATATAGCAGTATGCGTCAGAAAGGGAAGAAGAAGGTGCAAGCTGCGGAGGAGGATCTAGAGGTAGAGGTCATAACGTGAGTTGAAGTTATATATGAATATACCAAATCTATCACTAGAAATGAACCTAAGTTCAAATGGGGGGAGATATACCAAATGATCGCCAATCGAACCATCCCATATGCAAGGTTAGAGTATTTACCAATATATGCCAACATAGAAAGATCAACGATTATGAAGGGTGCCACGCAACCAAAACTTTTTCCATGTGCAAAGGTAATAGGCTGGATCCTCCCAAAAGCCGATGTAACCAAAATGATTCTGTCAAACATGAAAGGACAAGGTTATTCTACTTATATCCCATCTTATGTAGCTCAGGCCTGCAAGCTACCCACACCTTAGAACTATCTAATAGAAGAGTGGTTAAAAGGTCTTGACCTGGATATTGTTAGAATAATCAACCCATAGTATTTACCCACTTAGACATTATTTCATTTATTTTGTCTTATTTTCCTAGTCCATGAGTCCCACCATGTGCAAGTTGCTAATTGCCTATCCATAGAGGTCAAACTTGCCATTATTGACTCATGGAGCACTTGGGAAAGCCTTAGGAATCAAATCTCCTTTATTCCTGGCCTCCTAGGCACCCTTCTGCTTTTTCTGCTTTATTGCCTGCTTTTTCAGTGTTTTAAGGCACATAGGAAAGCAAGACTAGGTGAGGTGAATCAGCTTTGTTGCCTCTTCCTCCTCCACTCTTTCCTCCATGCAAAAGCATGTATGAGCTGCCATTTGACCACTCTTTAGCTTTCCCATGCGCCCTTGCTAATTCGTGGGGTCCTTGATAGATTTTGGATCAGCTTTTTACACCTATGGGGGATTTGCCTATTTTGGGTAAGCCTGCTTTATGCTAGATTTGGATGCTTCCTTATGCATTCGATTTGCTCATGTATTCTATATATTCAGTAGCCTATGTTATTACAGGGTTGGCTATTGTACACTCAGTTAATACAATTTAGTGTTACAGCTCCATATTCAGTCTCCATTGTTGATAATTTTGCATGATCAATTGTTAATTGTTGTGGGTGAAATTAATCTACTGCAGGCATGAATTTCTACATGGTATCAGAGCCATTGTAGGTTGTTATTCTCCTTCAAAAATTGTTTTGTAGGTTCGACATCAAGACTGGGAGCCTTCTACCGCAGCCGGGACAGATTTTCTAAAGCTATGGATTCACAGAAAACTATCCTCACTCCTTTAAACTATTTTGAATGGAAAGCAGAGATGGAGATCTTGTTGAGAGTGAAAGGCCTCTACAGGGTGACTATGGCTATAGAAGCAGAGCCCAATGCTACTGCAGAGAAGATCAAATGGCACAATCGGAGAGATGAGGCTTATGGCCTCCTATGTCTCAGTATTTCCCGAGACCTCCTTTTCCATCTCGATGGATTAACTTCACCGAATAAAGTATGGGAGAAACTTTCTGAACTCTTCGGAAAGACAGATGAGATGAGGGGACACCAAATCGAAAATGAATTGATTTCG
>LPNX010465407.1:67730-217932 GCA_001517045.1 Pseudotsuga menziesii | reverse complement strand
GGAGGAAGATGATTCTCCACCGATGGTAAACAACACTTTGTATAGATAGTTGATTGGATGTTTATTGTATTTGACACATACTCGACCTGATATTTGTTATGTAGTAAGTGTTGCCTCTAGATATATGGATCATCCTCATGAGATCCATTGGAAAGCAGCAAAGAGGATCCTTAGCTTTGTTCAGGGAACAAGGACACATGGGATTTTCTATAAAGCCAATTCTGACCTTGAGTTAATTGGTTTTACTGACAGTGATTGGGAAGGTGATAGCACTGACAGGAAGTCCACTTCAGGTTATGTGTTCATGCTTACAGAAGGGCCAATCAGCTGGTCAAGCAAGAAACAGAGTGCCATTGCACTCTCATCTACAGAAGCTGAGTACAGAGGAGTTGTCAATGCAGCAACTCAGTGTTTATGGTTGCAGGGTTTACTTGGAGAATGTGGTTTCGAACCTGAGTACTCAACTACCATCTACTGTGATAACTAGAGTAGCATTCGAATCTGCAAGGATCCAGTTCAGAAGCAGAGAACCAGACACATTGAGATTCACATGCACTACATTAGAGAGCTTGTGCATGATGGCACCATCCACCTACTCTTCTGTTCATCTTCAGAACAAGTAGCTGACATCTTCACAAAATAATTTTGTGAGAAGACCTTCAGCAATCTCAAATCACTGCTGGGGATTGCTGATCATGCTGTCAAAGCATGAGTGGAGACAAGATTCTACAATTTTGTTTTACAGTCCATGTTTAAGGGAGGATTTTCCCAAGTTGGTTTTGCCTCTTTCCTTGTTTCATATGGACTTGCAGTATGTAAAAGGGTGACTAAGCCTTGTTGCTAGGCCTTATATTTTGATTTATTACTCATAAAGTTAGGCTTAAGGGGGGGTGTTAGAATAATCAACCCATAGTATTTACCCACTTAGATATTATTTCATTTATTTTGTCTTATTTGCCTAGTCCATGAGTCCCACCATGTGCAAGTTGCTAATTGCCTATCCATAGAGATCAAACTTGCCATTATTGACTCATGGAGCACTTGGGAAAGCCTTGGGAATCAAATATGCTTTATTCCTAGCCTCCTAGGTGCCCTTCTGCTTTTTCTGCTTTGTTGACTGCTTTTTCAGTTTTTAAAGCACATAAGGAAAGCTAGACTAGGTGAGGTGAACCTGTTTTATTCCCATTTCATCCTCCACTCTTTCCTCCATGAAAAAGCATGTATGAGCTTCAATTTGACCACTCTTTATCTTGCCTATGCTCCCTTGCTAATTCGTGGGGTCCTTGATAGATTTGGGATCAGCTTTTTACACCTATGGGGGATTTGCCTATTTTGGGTAAGCCTGCTTTATGCTAGATTTGGATGCTTCCTTATGAATTCGATTTGATCATGTATTCTATATATTCAGAAGCGTATGTTATTATAGGGTTGGATATTGTACACTCAGTTAATATAATTTTGTGTTACAGCTCCATATTCAGTCTCCATTGTTGATAATTTTGCATGATCAATTGTTAATTGTTGCGGGTGAAATTAATCTACTGCAGGCCTGAATTTCTACAGATATTTGGATAATGTCTGAAGAATGATGGTTCCTGGGAAGCCGTTTCGTACAAGGCCTTCTAGGGAATATGAAACTATGCACCTTTGCACTCCTTATAGGTTGATAGCATTAATTTTTTATAGGATATTTGGTCGAGAAAATGAGAAATACTAAAAATTAAGCTCGGTACCAGTGATTTTATTTGTGGCCACTCAGGGCACCATTTTTAATTGGGAAAATATAATATCCAACAACTTGTCCTCCTGCATAAGCCTAGCTCTTGGAGGGATCTCACAAAAGCAGTCAGAATTCTATACGATCTCTTTTTGATTGATTGTATTCTATGCACACAGTCGTTCCCAGCCCTGAAGTTCCAGTGGGATAAGACCAAAACTCCTATTTATTCTGCATATGAGTTGTTTTGGGCACATAAATATTTCAACCATTATAAGAGTATTTGTGAAGATTTCATAATGCCACTATACAGATTAATCTTTCTTCTCGAGTGTGACTGTATGTCTGAATAAGCCTTGAATATTGTATAGGATAATGGTCATTATTACCTGACAGAATAAGGCCTATACCTAAGGATGTTTGGTGGAACAAGGGCCCCTTCTCTTTTACCAAGATACACCACAGACTATGTTGTTCACAAGGAAGTAGTGAGGTAGATTTACATTGACGGGATTGGGAACTTCCTTTTTTATTAGAAGAAGGCTATATACCCCCCACTCCCATTATATGTAGGTAGTTATAAGTTATCCAAGGTGAAGAGTGCACTGGATTTTGTAAATGAGTTAGAGTACTTCCACTTTGGGGAAATGAGCTTTCATCGAAATGATTCTAAAGATAAGGTTGCTAACTATTGTGTAACTATCAGGGTACATTTTGAGTACACAAACTACTGGGATAAAAATGAAGAAATATTCTACAATGCCTGAAATATGATAGCCCTAAGGAAAATATTCAAGCAAAAGATAACAACTGTAGGCGACAAGGGAAAAAGTACAGATCATCAAAATAATTAAGAAGTGGAAGCTGCAAAGAAAAGAGAAGAGGAGGCACTTGAACTATTGCAAGAATTAGAACAATGGTTAAGAGAAGAAGAAGATGAGAAAAGGAGAGCCAAAGAAGAAGCTGAGAAAAAGAATCAAGAAGAAGAGGCATAGAAAAGGAAGGAAGAGGTTGAAAGGCTAAGACTGGAAGCAGCTGATAGAGAAAGAGACCAAGAAGAGAAGCAGTTGAAGAGCTACAGAAAAAAGAGCAGGGGGAACCAGATCGTGCAAATCTGGAGCAAACTCAATCTCATGAGATCTGATAGAATCATCTATCCCATCTAGTAGCACAACCATAGAAGATATAGCTCCGACATTAGGGATTGAACTAATCCCTTTCATCCCATCTAAAGAGCAGGATGTAGCTTATTTAAATACCATTTTTTATGACAAAAATAAGAAAAGAATTGTCATGAGAACTGAGAAGAAGGTGGACACCGGGGAAAAGCAAGGAATCATGGTAACTGAGAAAACAATCGTCCATGGGACTTACAAGGACCCAGTACTTCTTACAAAGGTAGGTTTAGCCTAGACCCTTGCAAATGAAGATAATGTGGATTAAATAAAGAGTGTTTTGGAACAATATAGGAAGAAAGTTGTTCAAATGAGGGAAACTCTGAAGAAGGAAAGAGGTGAGGGGAAAAGCCTAAAGAGGAAACATGAAGATATTCTCAGTGATATTGAGAATTCAAGAGAGACATGCCAAATTTTACAATCTGACAAGGATGCTCTAGTATTATCAGTAAATATCATTGATGGAGAAAAGAAATATCTTGAGAAGTAGCTTGTAGAAGCAGAACATAAAGGAGATGCAGCGAGCAAGAGAGTAGAGGAGATGGAATAATAGAACCTTTTAATGAGAGAATAAATTCAAGTGGAAAAGGATAAACATATAAATATCACCCCTTTCTAGAATCAAGCCTCGATGCTGCAAAAGGAGATAAATCAGTTTTTGTTGATTCTTGCAGGGTAGATGTATAGAGTTAAACAAATTGAGGTTAGACTGAAAGAACTAGCACTCATCTCATCAGAATTCCAGAAAAGATTATCAGAGGTGGTTGAACTTGTAAAAAAATAGTGAACATGGATAGGAAGCCATCCAAATTTTCCACCAATTATGCCTGAGAAGTCTATAGGAAGTCTTAAGATGGAGGTGGCCATATTGAATTTTGGGTGTAGAAAAATAGTCAGATTAAACACAACCATTGAAAAAACTATTGAAAAGTGTGCTGAATTCTACAAAGGCATACATTTTGTTCACAATCAGTGTATGGCTCTAACAAGTGCCCCAAACCAATATTTCCTAGTCAAGGAGGAACATTGCAAGAATTTGCAAGAGAGGCTTCTAAAAGGCAAAGACAAGATATTAATGCTTGAGGCTGTTACTGAGGAAGACATCAGGATCTGGATTATAGAAGCTTCACACCACAAGCTCCTGTTAGAGGAATATTTGATTCAGAATGTACCCAAAGAGAAGGAAATTGACCCTCAGCTGTCAAAGCATGAAGTGGTAGTGTGTGTATTGGAACCTGCAGAATATTGGGTCATCAGTGAAGAAACATAAGCATGTGGCATTTTTATTAAGACACCAACTGGGCCCATTTAAATTTGTCTTATTAAGACAAAATTTTGTAAAGGAAGAGTCAAGGAAGCCCAAAAGGTTGGGGCAACTCAAGAGTCATTTTTGTAATTTGTATAAGTATAGGTAAAGTAGATGTAGGGAGGGACTTTCAACTGGCATAGTTGTTGAAGATTATTGTAATAAGAACTATTTCCTTTTATAATGAAGAAGATGGAATTTTGCCGGAGAGAGTGTTGCATAAGTCTCAAAGCATGTTTTGTAAAGCTGAATGGAGAACTATTTCGTGTTTATCCGTATATACAATCTGTGAGATCGTTCCTAACCCTCTGAACTACTTCTGAGTTATGACTAATTTTACGTTATGTGATGAATCATATGCAATAATGAATGATGAATGTTTTAATATCATGGAGCTATCTATGTGTTAATTTTCTGTTGTGTTTACGTATCTTGGATTTATCAGCTATCTGTAGAATACTTTATGCAAACCACACAAAACATTGTTCATTGTTATTTTATATCAATCTTGCTCCTTAGGGATAGGTTAGAATAGATTAGTTGTTATGTTCTGTTACTTGCATTTAATATTAGGCACTTGAATTCCATACCTAAAAGATAAAATATATAAACAGTGGATCGGGTTGTAATCGATAAAAGAGATTTTAAAATTACGACTTAACTCTACGGTAGTCGGACCGCAAACCGGACGGGTTCCCCATATCAAATAGTAAAAAATCTATTTGGGAATGATTATTGGGGAGAAACCCTACTATCAGTACCTGGTATTTTTCCAGGCATCAATATTTTTTGGCGCTATAAGGAGGGCCATCAGTGCATGGATGGATGAGGAAATCTGTTTTCTCAAGAATATTCCACTGGTGACAGTTCTTAAACCATTTTGGTCAAAGACCCCAGTCCTGAAGGAAACGTTGATCTTGATTTCCTTTATCCTGTTTCTCTTGAAGTAGTTAACGATTTAAGAAGAATCATAAGGTCATATGCAAATAAGCTTGAAGTATTGTCGAACATCCCTCAATTACCTAGAAGACAAGCTCGCAAGAAGGAAATCCCTTTTAGAGAATATTCGGTGTTAGTGAGATATTTTGAAGAGCGGGCAGATTTAACCTTGCATGAAATTGTCCAACCTCTTAGATCAGTTGGGACCTGATTCCCCATCTTGCTCACCTTTTCGAACTCCTATCCAATATCCACCTCATTCTCCACCTAGAATCATGGCTGGGAATGTAGCTGGAAATGCACCTGTAAATCCAAATGCTAATCATCCACCTCCACCACTAGCTTGGAGGGCCAGAACCTCTCTTAACCTGGCTACTCCATTGCACAATTTACTTGCACATCCTAAGAAGTCATTACCCATGTTTAACCCCACATAAGGCATTGATGTGGATGATCATTTACAAATTTTTTTCTTAGACCTTGAGGTTTTATCAGTAGGAGAACATGAATATTTAGTATGTAGACTGTTTCCACATACCCTTAAAGGAAAATTAGTGTCATGGTATTTTTTTCTGCGGGCGAATTCCATCACAAACTGGAATGCATTTGAAAGATTGTTTAAGAACAAGTTTGGATGCAAAAGAACCATGGCTACTTTGATGAAAGAGTTACTTTCTATAAACATGGAGAAAAAGGAGAAAGCACTTGATTTCAATCATAGGTTCACTCACCATTTGAATAATTTTAGTGGTGTTATAATTCCTACTAAAGAAACATTAATGGAATACTATTCTTCAGTAGTTTCGCCTGAGATAGCAATGTTCGTGAAAAGGTCAGTAAAACCCTCACTGTTGGAAACGTATGAAGAGGATAAGAAGGTGGAAGAAGAACTCGAAAGTATAAATAAACAGTATGTAAATTTAGATGTAAATTTTTTTAATAAGAAGCCTTTACTGCTGACTAAGCCCAAATAAGAACGTTTGAATGAATTGCACAATGTAGTTAAAATGGTATAAAAACTCACAAATGAGGTTGTTAACTTAGAGAAAGATAAAGAAGCAAGTTCTTCTAGAAAACCATTTAGACAATTTTTTAAGAAAAAAGAAGAAAATAGTCCACCCCAACCACCTACCAACGATTCCTCTGTGATGAATCTCACTGAAGTTGGTATGGATAATTTTTGTACTTTTCACCAACAACCTCACTGTAAGAAAAGATTCCCTCATTGGATTAATTCAATGAACCTATTCGTGAATCAACTATAAGAGGTTCAATTAACAAAATTTGAAAGTAAAGAAGAAAAGGAAGTTGAAACAGAAAAAAATTCGAAAGAAACAACTAGGGTTTTGTGGACGCTAGGGTTAGAAGAATAAGAACCCACTGATGAAAGACAACTTTTGGAAGTAAACATCACGACGAGAAGTCAAGGACCAATAACAAATGAGAGTTTATTTCCCAATATTAAGAAGTTCCAAGAAAGCATAAAAAAGCTTACCGATAAGACTCAAAACCCACCCGTACCTGAGAAGGGCATAGCAAAGCAGAAAACTCAAGCAGTAAGTAAGCCAACAAAGGATGTGGACTTAGAGAATAATAATAGAAGATTAGTGGAACCAAAAATGGGATATGATATAGTAGAAGATATTAAGAAAACCAAAAAAATGTTTCATTGTTTGAGATTTGCAATTTACCACAACAAAAGAAGAAACTTTTGGAAGCCTTTAATCCCCAACGTGAAAAATCTCAAGACAATGTCCGATTGGATAAGGAGATAAATGAATCCACCATTGGAGGAAAGTCTAAATATCGAACTAAACCTTTCTCGCTGGCCTTTGAAATTTTTAATTTGAATGTACACAATTGTTTGGTTGACTCTGGAGCATCTTCAAATGTCATGCCTTTGTCATTTTGTAAAAGATAAATGGGAAACCTACCCCTTCTTGCAGTCAAATTATTTAGTTGGAAATAAATGCAGTTAAAGTGGCAGGTGAGTTGAAAAATGTATTGATTCAATTAGGAGCTGATGAAAGAGTCTGTCAGTACATAGATATTATGGTAGTTGACATCCCTGAGGCTTATGGTTTAATACTAAGTAGGGATAGGTATGAAAATCTTAATGGGTATTTTGCAATAGATTGGTTGCACTTATGGTTTCCTTACAAAGGGTGTTAGAATCAAATTAAAGTACTAAGAGAAGCACACATGAAATACAATGTGACGCAGCTTGAAGGAAAAAACGAACCTGTGAATTTTGCACATTCAGTTTTGGGAAATTGTTTTTTAGAAATTGAACCAGGAAATTATCAGGCGGAAGAGGCCATTAGTGAGTCAGATGAACAGTCTGATCTCCTTCAGTTTTTGCAGACTAACGATATTGATTGTAATATAGTTAATTTAGTTTCTGTTTCAAAAAATAGAACTAGTGCTTTAGAAGTAAAGAATCAGTCTTGGTTATTGTATTTTGATGGTTCGAAAACTCAAGAAGGATCAGGGGCCAGTTGTGTCCTAATTGATCCCGAAAAAAAAATAAACATTTTTTATCTTGTAGATTATAGTTTGAATGCACGAATAACACGGTTGAATACGAAGCATTGATTCAAGGATTGAAAAAATCAATCGAGTTGAAAGTTAGGAATTTAAAAGTTTTTGGAGACTCTGAAATAATTGTAAAACACATATGCAATACAATCCATTTCTTATCTCCTCATTTAAAGGATATCAAAATGAAGTTTGGGGACTAATAACAAATTTTGAGGCTTTTAATATTAATTCTATTCCTAGACTAAAAAATGCATCAGCCGATTTATTAGCTACTTATGCTGCAAGGTTGGTACCCTAGAATAACAAATGTTCCATTCAATTGATTTTTAGGTCATTGATTCCTGATAATGTCACCAATCTGAGAGTGTTTGATGATGACCAATAGATTTTGGAATTCTTAAAAAATGAGGAAACTTTTACAGATGTCGTTGTTGATGATGAGGAACACCAATCGAATCTCAAGAATAGTAATTTGATACCAAAAGGGGTGAGGACATTAGAGGGTATGTTTGACTTAAATAACAAGTTCCAAAGGCTCAAAAATGTTAAAACACATAGCACATCAATGGAGTATGAGCTGATCAATTTGGGAACAGAGGCTGAACCCAAGTATGTCAACTTGGGGAAATGTTGTTCTCCAGGGGAAAGAAGTGAGATCATTAATTTATTCCATCAGTATAAGGATGTATTTGCCTAGAATTATGATGATCTGAAGACATATGACACTCGCATAATCCAACACATCATTCCTGTAATGTCCTCTTCTACTTAGGCATTGAGGACCAACACGCTAACCTATGTGATTCCTATAGGTTCGGGCGGGTATTGACAATCAAGAAATTAGTCGAAGACTAATGCCATATATAGAAGATCTAGGGCATCAATATTATATCACCATTGGGTCGAAGAGGGCCACTAGAGCCAAAGGCCACCTGCATGCATGACATTCGGGAATTATTTAATGATGCATGCACCCGATTAAGTCTCCATGTGCATGCATGCAAGTCAACTACAAATTAGAATATAAAGTGACCTAATTAGGTCAAAAGTTAGGGTTTTTGCAGTTGAAAGTTATAAAAGAAAGATAAAGTGAATGGAGAAGTGACTTATGTGATAATTGATTTGTGGAGTTGAATTGGAGAGCTCAGTGAGCTAAGTTGGGGTTGAGCGCATGCTCAACTAACTGGTGTATTTCAGCAGTGAAATCTATCTGCCCTAGATCATCATCAGGTTGGATCATCCAATTTCAGCACTAGTTCATCATCAGGTTACATTCAACAATTATTTCGAGAGGTTGATTATTCATCCAGCCATAGGGTTTCACCGTCACATCGTGTTACTGTGATTAGAGACAAAGCAATTTGTTTTCCTACCTACAGGGTACAAAACTTCTTCATGTTGCTTCCATCATCATCAGAGGGGTATTATAACCCTAGTGCACATCGTCTAGGCTTCTAGCAGCAACTTATTTATTATTCTGGAGCTTATACAGTTTGAGAGGAGGGTGCATTCACCTGTGGAGGATGATTTGGTGTATCTCCTTATTCCTCTGGCAGAATCCTTGCATGTTGGGACCAGTCTCTTCACCATCAGCTGATCTATATACTGGTATGTACATGCATTGATTTCTTCTATTTTATAGCATCTCAGTATTTTTCTAGGGCACATATTTGCATGCATGCAAAGTTTGGGGTTTGCTTTCCTATTTGATTAAGGGGTAAGTCTATTAGCCATCTACAGTATACACATAAATAGGAAAATATCAGTTTGGATATTACAGTGGTATCAGAGCTATTTTCCTTGCTAGCTATGGGCATGCAAAAATTATAAATGAATCTAGGAGATCCATACAACATAGCTCACATGAGACAGAGGTATAGAGACAGAGAAGAGTAGTTAGAGGACATAGATTTGGGGAACATAGAGTATCAGTTTGAAAAATGCAAACAAACAATGGTCGATGATGATAAAATAGCTTTCAATAGTCTCATATCAGCCATAAAAGAACTCACCACTGGGCAAAAAGAAATGATGAGCACCTTCAGGCAAATGACTGAGAAGAATGGGCCCACCCCACGTAGGGCCTTATTTCCCAATAGTGATAGGGTATCTACCAGCAGTAGCAGGGAGCACTTACATACCAACATGTAGAGCCATCCCCATATATACAAGCCTTTCTGAACTACCATGCCTCAATTCTTAGATAGTCCAGCTAGAGTGCCTCTAGCACAAGCAGAACTAGAAGAACCCATGAGTGCCTGTCTGAGAGAATATAGGGCTTTAGGAGAGGACTTCCATTCAGCCATGACCTTCATTGACTTCTACCACTTTAAAAGTAAGAACAAAACCAAAGCTTACAATAGGACATTCACCCAGAACTATGAGTTATAGCGCACCATAGGTAAACTAAATATCCCTACCTTTGAGGGCACCAGGGGTTGGCCAGCTAGGAATTGGGTGCAGAAGTTGGATACATACTTGCAGCTCAACCCCATGATTGAGATAGATGCCATTAAATTGGATTCTTTGCATTTGTATGGAGAATCACATGAGTGGTGGTACCATGGGTTAGTGACACTGGGTCACAACACCATCACCTCATACACAGATTTTACACAGAGGCTCATTGAGCAGTTTGATTAGAAGGATCCAGAGGTACATTTTAGGGAGTTGGCACAACTCAAGTAGACAGGGAGTGCAAATGCTTTTATTTTTGAGTTTCAAAGGATAGCTGTCATGGTCACAGATATATCAGAGAGCAGGTTGATTATGTTGTTCATTGAGGCTCTCACTGAACCCTTATAAGGATGGGTCAAGTCTTGCAGGCCCACCACACTAGAAGATGCCATCAGACGGACTAGAGACTTGGAGGATGCAGTGCCCAAAAATAGGTTTCCTCCTAGGACCAATGTTTCTATTCAAGATAAAGAAAGGAAACCATGGCCCAAGAAAGAATGGATGGACAATGATACCTGATAGGACCTTAGAAGAAAAAATTTATGTTTCACTTGCTAGGAACCATGGATACCAGGTCACATATATTCAGGAAAAGGAAAGGCCTACTACATAGAGGCTTATTCTGACAGTGAGGAGGATGAGGATTACCAGGATCAAGAGTAGGGAGAGACAACAGAGAAAATTGCTGAGGGACAGGTCTCAGGAGGTACCATTGCTGCCATGACATGGGTTCCTAGATTCCACACTCTTTGGATCAGATGTACCGTACAGGGCCATAGAGTGGGAGTACTGATAGATGGTGGGGCATCTGACAACTTTATTGGTGCTACATGGGTTAAAAAGAGAGACATTCAGATTAAGAGCTTTGATGGGTTTTCGGTAGAAGCAGTAGGTCACACCATGGAGTGTAGTCAGAGGATTCCTAAATTAAAGGTAACACTTGGGAATTATACAGTGATAGAGAAATTCTATGTGGTAGATGTACCTAACATGAATGTGGTACTAGGATTTCAGTGGCTATATTCCATAGGGAAGTATTCCACAAATTACCAGACCATGGACATGGAGTGTACAGGAGCAGAAGGATGGAAGGTGGTATTGAGAGGGATGAATACCTATCCTCCCATAGTAGTGACATCACACAGGATGGAGGCAGTACTGCAGCGAGGAGATATTGAGTGGGTTGCAAAGTGTATGGTTACCTTCATGAAACCACCAAATGAAGCCACACAACATCCAGCAGATATAGAGGCCTTACTACAAAAGCACAAGGTAGTATTCAGAGACCTTCCAGTAGGTCGGCCTCTAGATAGGGGATTTGAGCACATTATAGAGTTAGAGGAGGGGACCCAAGCAGTTATCACCACTCCTTACAGACATCCCAATATGTATAAAGATGAGATCGAGAGTACAATCAAGGAACTACTCAAGCTAGGATACATCAAACCTAGCTCCAGTCCCTTTGCATCTTCAGTAATGCTACTGAAGAAAAAGGATGGAACCTTATGCACATGCATTGATTGCAGGGAACTCTATAAGAAGACCATAAAGAAAAGGTATCCCATCCCTAGTATTGATGAGTCAATAGATGAAATACAGGGGGAAAAGTACTTTTCCAAAATTGATCTCTACTCAGGGTACCATCAGATTCGGTTCAGGGAACAGGATGTTCCAAAGACCGCTTTCCATTGCCAATATGGACATTATGAGTTTCTAGTGATTCCATTTGGGATCACAAATGCACCAGCTACTTTCCAATCATGCATGAACCATATCTTTAGGACATAGTTGCGTAAATATATTCTAGTATTCTTCAATGACATATTGATATACAATCGGACTTGGGAAGAAAATTTGAGACATCTTGATGAAGTACTTGGTATTCTACAGGAGCAGTCACTATATGCCAAAATGTCCAAGTGTGATTTCAGCATGTAGGAGATGTTGTACTTAGGACATGTGATAGGGGCCAACGGGGTCCAGGTGCACTTAGAGAATATTCGGGCAATGTTGGATTGGCCCACACCTAAAAATGTGATAGAACTGAGGGGATTTTTGGGCCTTTGCACCTACTACAGGAGGTATGTCAGTAGATTCTCAATTATGAACGCACCCCTCACAAATATTACCAAGAAGAGAGAATTTAGTTGGTCGGAGGCAGCACAACAAATATTCAAGAAAATGAAGGAGGTAATGAGTTCATGCTCAGCATTAGCTTTACTAGACTTTTCTCAATCCTTTGTGTTAGAATTTGATGCTTCAGGAGAGGGAATTGGGGCAGTTTTGGTGCAGAACAACCACCCCATTGCATTTGAGAGCAGGAAGCTCAAAGACTATGAGTGCCACTATTTGATATATGACAAAGAGATGTTAGCTATCCTCCATGTGCTAACCAAGTTCAGGAAGTACTTAGTAGGTGCCAGGTTCAAGGTTAAGACACTTCACAACAGCCTGAAATACTTCCTAGAGCAGAAAGAGATAAACAAGAGATAACAGAAATGGGTACGTAAAATTGAGGCTTATGACTTCGAGATTGAGTATGTAAAGGGGAAGAGCAATGTAGTGGCCGATGCACTTTCTAGATGACCAGCTACTTTATCCCTTATGAGCATCTCATCAGATTGGAGGTCTCATATTTTGGTTGATTACTCCAACGATAAGTTTGCTTGCGAGCTATTGGATGGACAAATTCAGGATGATAGGTACAGGGTCATTGATGATATCATATACTACAAAAATAGAATCTTCTTGGTTCCAGAGTCTCCCCTCAAGAATAAAATCTTACAAGCATCGCACGATTCACCATTAGCGGGGCATCAGGGGTTTCTCAAGACCTACAGATAGATTAGAGAAAGGTTCTCATGGAAGGGCCTCAAGAAATATGTGATACAACATGTGAGGGAGTGCAGCTACTACCAACAAAACAAAATAGAGCACATCCACCCGGCTGGTTTACTACATCCCTTACCTATTCTCAAGCAGAAATGTGAGAGCATTTCTATGGAATTCATTACTGGGTTATCCAAGGTCCAAGGAAGAGATTGCTTGTACGTAGTAGTGGACATATTGACTAAGTTTGCTCACTTCTTTGCCATATCATCAGATTATTCAGCAGCATAGGTAGCAGAACTATTTTTCAGAGAGGTATTTAGACTCCATGGGTTCCCCAAGACCATTGTCAGTGACAGGGACAGAAAATTCACAGGAGCCTTTTGGAAAGAGTTTTCTGGTTAGTGGGGACCAAGTTAGCCATGAGCACAAGTTATCATCCACAGAGTGACGGGAAGACAAATATTTTTAATAAATGGATTGAAGGATGCTTGAGAAATTACGTATCAGGTCAGCAGAGGACATGGATCAAATGGTTACACTTGGGTGAACATTGTTACAACACCACCTACCATATGACCATTAGGATGACCCCTTTTCGAGCCCTGTATGGATATGATGCTTCCAATTTTGTAGACCAGATATTTGGCGATACCAAGGCCCCTAAGGCCAAGGATTGGATTCAGGAGGGTCAAGATATCCTCAAGATACTCAGGGAGAACATACATGCTACTTAGAATCAATAGAAGATATATGTAGAGAGGCACAGAGTTGAGCACAGTTTTGAGGTGGGAGACTTCATTTAATTATGCCTGCTGCCTTACCGATAGTCATCTCTTAAAAAGAAAGGAGCAGAAAAACTCCAACCTTGTTTCTATGGTCCATACAAGATAATTCAGAAGGTCAAAGAGGTAGCATACGAGCTAGAACTACCCCCAGCGAGCAATATTCACAGCGTATTTCATGTCTCCAATCTCAAGAAGTTGGTTGGTCAACAGATTGATGCATCTTCTGAGCTGCCTCCCCTTGATGATGAAGGGAAATTGGTTCTAATTCCAAAGCGCATCATAGAGGTGCGAGAGAAGAAACCGAGGAACAAAATCATTAGAGATTAACTGGTTCAGTGTAAAGATCTACCTATAGAGGAGGCTACTTGGGAGGCAGAACAGGTATTATAGCACCCAACTTTACAGTTGCTCGAGGACAAGAAAATTTGAGTGGGGAGGACTGTAATGTCCTCTTATGCTTAGGCATTGAGGACCAAACCGCTAACCTATGTGATTCCTATAGGTTCGAGCGGGTACTGACAGTCAAGGAATCAGCCGAATACTGATGCCATATATAGAAGATCTAGGGAATCAATATTATATCACCATTGGGTCGAAGAGGGCCACTAGAGCCAAAGGCCACCTGCATGCATGACATCCGGGCATTATTTAATGATGCATGCACCCGATTAAGTCTACATTCACATGCATGCAAGTCAACTGCAAATTAGAAGATAAAGTGACCTAATTAGGTCAAAAGTTAGGGTTTTCAAAGTTGAAGGTTATAAAATAAAGATAAAGTGAATGGAGAAGTGACTTATGTGATAATTGATTGATGGAGTCGAATTGGAGAGCTCGGTGAGATAAGTTGGGGTTCAGCACATGCTCAGCTAACTGGTGTATTTTGGCAGTGAAATCTATTTGCCCTAGTTCATTAGCAGGTTGGATCATCCAGGTTCAGCACTAGTTCATCATCAAGTTACATTTAGCAATTATTCCAGAAGGTTGATTATTCATCCAGCCAGAGGGTTTCACCGTCACACCATGTCACCATTATTAGAGACAAAGCAATTTGTTTTCCTACCTATAGGGTTCAGAATTTCCGCATGTTGCTTCCATCATTATCAAAGGGGTATTATAACCCTAGTGCACATCGTCCAGGCTTCCAGCAGTAGCTTATTTATTATTCTAGAGCTTATACAGTTTGAGAGGAGGGTGTGTTCACCTATGGAGGATGATTTGGTGTATCTCCTTATTCCTTCGGAAGAATCCTTGCATGCTAGGACTAGTCTCTTCACCATCAGCTAATCTATATACTGGTATGTACATGCATTGATTTCTTCTATTTTATAGCATCTCAGTACTTTTCTAGGGCACATATTTGCATGCAACTGCATCCATGCAAAGTTCGGGGTTTGTTTTCCTATTTAATTAAGGAGTAAGTCTATTAGCCATCTACAGTATACACATAAACAGGAAAATATCAGTTTGGATATTACAATTCCTATCAAAGAGAGTGTAAAGCCTTTCCAACAGTAGCTTCGTAAGATGCATCCTAAGCTGGAACCCCTAATCCAAAGTGAAGTAAAGAAATTATTGGATGCCAAGATTATTTTCAAGGTTAGACATTCAAAATGGGTAGCGAACTTCGTACCAGTTTGGAAGAAGTCTATAGAAATAAGAATCTATGTGGATTTTAGAAATCTGAATCGTGCTTCATATAAAGACAATTATCCAGTCCCTCCCATGGAGCAGATTTTGTAGATGGTGTCTAGCTCCGAGTTATTCTCCTTGTCGAATGGGTTTTCGGGCTATAGTAAATTATTGGTAGAAGAACAAGACAGACTGAAAACTATGTTTCATACAAAGTGGGGAACCTTTTCCTACAGGAGAATTTCCTTTGGGTTAATTAATGCGGGAGTCACTTTCCAAAGAGCCATGGACATAGCTTTGTGGGGAATGATAGGCCGCAGTGTGGTGGTCTACTTGGATTATGTAACAGTGTATTCTAAGAAAATAGAAGAACATCCATCTCATTTAAAACAAATTTTTGAACATTGTTGAAAATACGGTATCTCATTGAATCCCAAGAAATGTGTTTTTGCAGTGCTGGAAGGGATGCTACTGGGTCATGTCATTTCTAAAAGGGGAATATCCATAGATCCATAAAGGATTGAATCAATAGCGCAGATTCCCTTGCCCCATAATAAAAAGGGTATACAATTGTTTATGGGAACCATTAATTTCATGCGAAGGTTTGTGCTTGATTTTGCACAAATAGTAAAACCTTTGAATCAACTGGTCAAGCAGAATGTATAGTTTAAATGGACTGATGCAAAAAAGGATGCATTTACTAATATCAAAACAGCAATAGCACATGCACTCTCACTTATAATTCATGATTTCAATAAATATTTCATATTGTACACTTTTGCCTCTGGCAATTTGCTGTCAGCTATGTTGACGCAAAAGGAAGAAGGGGGAGATGAATTCCCTATTTCATTTATGAGCATTGGTCTACACGGTGCTGAATTGAACTATCCCTCCATTGACAAGCAAGATTATGTAGTGTTTAAAGCGATAAAGCAATCTAGGCCATATATACTTAAGAATCAAACTAAAGTGGTTGTTCCTCACCCAGTAGTCTGAAGCCTTTTCATACAAAAGGAGTCGGGCAAGAGAAGGGGAAATTGGGTTACAGCTCTACAAGAATATGATTTAGATTTTAAACCAATAGACGAAGTTCATATGATTGATATGTGTCCCATTTTTACAACTCCAAAAACTTGGTATAGAGACTTAATACATTATCCAACAAGGTTATTTACCGGAACATTGGAGTTCAAAGCAAAAAAGGGCACTACGACTGAAATCAACCTCCTATCAAGTCATTGAGGGAGTTCTTTTTAGGAAGAACTATGATGGAGTTCTTCTGATATTTTTAGGACAGGAAGATACGGCTAAATTGGTTAAAGAATTGCATGATGGTCCTACTGGAGGGCATTATTCAAGAGATACCACTGCCCATAAAATATTAAGGGTGGGATACTATTGGCCAACATTGTTCAAAGACACACACGCATATGTAAGGAAATGTGATGTTTTCCAATGAAGTGGAGGAAGACTTGTTAAAGCAGCTAGTCCATTACAACCAGTCTTAGTTTCAGAACCATTTGAATAGTGGGGAATTGATATTATCGGAGAGATCAATCCTAATTCCTTGCTATAGCACAAGTACATTCTTACAGCTACTAAATACTTCACCATATGGGTGGAATCCATTCCACTACAGAAAGTAAATGAAGATGCAGTGATAGACTTCCTACAAGAGCATATTATAACCAGGTTTGGGGTTCCAATTTCCCTAGTTTTTTACAATGCATCTTATTTCTCATCAATCAAAATTATAGAATTTGCTAATGATAAAGGAATGAAGTTACATTATTCTGCTAACTATTTTCCCCAAGGTAACGGATTAGTTGAGTCTACCAATAAAAATCTCATTAGAATTCTGGAAAAGACCATCATAGAAAACCAAAGGAGTTGGCATATAGCTATCCCGAATGCACTCTGGGATGAATAGAGTCACACCAAAGAACTCATTAAGATTCTCACCTTACACTCTAGTCTATGGAAAGGAATCCATTTTGCCACCAAACATTTTGATCCCGACCCCCCAATTAGCCCAAGCTTCAAGAGGATCTAGCAGTGAAGTATTACAAGTCAGAATCAATACCTTGCTTAAGCTAGGAGAGTCCAGGATTAAAGCTAAATAGAGATTCAAGCACCAGAAAGAGATTGTAAAGAGATGGTTTGATAAATGTAAGTCTGGAAATAAGAGTTTTGAAGTTGGATATTTAGTCCTAAAGTGGGATCACCCACATGATGAAAAGGTTAAGAACACTAAGTTTTAAAATCTCTGGGTTGACCCATTTCTACTTGCTGCAAAGTTAGGTTCCTTGACATATAAACTTCAATATTTGCAAGGATGGGAAGAGAATATGCCTGTAAATGGATTGGTTCTCAAACCTTACTTCACCTAGTCTTTTGAGAAAACTTGTCTGTACATAAATAAACCTTTGTTTGATTACTTTATTTAGTTTTGTTTTTCCTTTTTCCTTTTGATTTGCTTTATGTCATTCATTAGTGTTTTATTTCTATGCTTTACTCTAGTATATTTTGAATAAACCAGCTCAGCATTTGGTGCTGGAATACATTAGGTTTTGGACAAACTATGGATATTTTAGGGACAGGAGCTGCTTATTGAATGTTGTCTATTTGAGAATTTATTATTACATGATTCTTTAATCTGATAGATCTTGGAAATAAAGTTATTTTTAACACGTTGAAGTCCTATTTTAAATCCTATTAAATAACCAAGGCTAAAGAAGTCTTGAATACTATTCTAAGGCTCCATCCACTTCACCTTAATATCTTCCCTAAGAAGCTTGCATCCTAGGATCCACGAAAAGGAAGCGGGACAAACAAGTGTATGGTAGTCAAAATAATCCCATGCCGCAAAATAAAAAGCCAAAAGGCTCAAGAGTCAAAATTTCCCATAGAAAATGATATCTCAAAAAGTGAAAAAGAATAAATCAGTAAATAAAAGGACTGCTAAAACATTCTTCTCCGCTATGGATGGAAGGACCTAAATCAAATCTCAAGTGTAAAAAGGGATCAATCTGAGAAGACTCATCAGACAAAAGTCTGAAAGCATCAAAAGAATGCAAAAGGCATGGGAACGAGGAACAAACGAATATACTTGTCCTAATCCTGTTACAATCCTAAGGTATCCTGGCCAAAAGTGACCAAATGAAGAGGTAAATGAATCTCATATATTGGCCTTGGAAGAGTTATCAAGACTTTGAAGGCCTGGTTTCCTTATCCAATGGGACTGAAATCAATGACAAGTTCTAAATCTTGCATTTCATGAAGGTCTGGATGATTAAAGAATTGGTGAAAGAAAACGAGGCAAATGGATCTAGACAAAATGTCATAAAGCAGTTTATGTTTCAAAAGTCAGTTTGTTCAAAGATCTGTGTTCACCAGTTAGTCGCCAATTGTTGCTGTTGCAACCATCATCCCAAAAAACAATTATATTTTAGGGCCCCCTACTTTTCTTTGAAGTTCAAGTTTTTAAAGAAGCCTTGAAAGTGGGACTAAAGCCTAGTTTCCTTATCCAATGGGACTGAAATCAATGACAAGTTCTGAATCTTACATTTAGTGAAGGTCTGGATGATTAAAGAATTGGTGAAAGAAAATGAGGCAAATGGATCAAGAAAAAATGTCATAAAGTAGTTTATGTTTCAAAAGTCAATTTGGTCAGAGATTTGTGTTCACCAGTTAGTCACCAATTGTTGTTGCTGCAACCATCATCCCAAAAAAAAATTATATTTTAGGTCCCCCTACTTTTCTTTGAAGTTCTAGTTTTTAAAGAAGGGACAATTTCTGAGCTATGGATCAATCTCAGGAGATCATCTTGACTCCATTTAAATTCTTTGAATGGAAAGCAGAGATGGAGATACTCTTGAGAGAGAAAGGCCTATACAGAGTGACTATGGAAATAGAAGCAGATCCCAATGCAGCTACAGAGAAAATTAAATGGCACAACTGGAGGGATGAGGCCTATGGTCTCCTGTGTCTGAGCATATCCAGAGACCTCCTTTTCCATCTTGATGGATTAACATCACCAAATGAAGTATGGGAGAATATTGTTGAGATTTTTGGTAAGAAAAATGAGATGAGGGGACATCAAATTGAAAATGAATTGATCTCCCTGAGTCCTAATACCTTTGAATCATTGCAACTCTATTTTTCCAAGTTCAAAGCCCTTGTTTTGCAGCTAAAACAGTGTGGGATTGAAAACAAGGATGAGCAACTATTTTTGGCCATAATCTCAAAGCTTGGCCCTGACTATTCAGTGTTTGTTTCGACCTTCTATGCCACAAATTTGACAGCTCGAGCCAGGAAAATGCCTAGCCTTGTAGATTTCATGGAATCTCTCACACAAGAACAAGATAATTTGGTGATGATGGGCACCATCAAACCTTCCAAAGACCAAGCTCTTGTTGCTGGAGATTTGAGGGTGGATTCAAAATTATAGAAGAAATCTAAGAAGCCACCTGAGCAAAAGAGAGACAAGAACAAGTCTCCATAGGAGCCCCAAGGTTCCAAGAAGAACCCCCTGAAGAAGAAGAACAAAGGAGAAATGAGCAAGTGCGCATACTGCAGTAAGGGAAATCATCCTGAAAGCTCCTGCATGAAGAAGCAAATTGACATGCTAACCCAACTCCTAGAGAAGAATGGCATATCCCTTCCTGACAGCTCAAAGAAGAGGGAAGCAGGATCAAATTCATAAGACATAGATAGAGTTCATGCATTGGTTGCTGGCACATCAAGCTCACCTAGTTTCATCAATGATTCTGGAGCTTCAAGACATATGGTTTCGACCAAGGAGGAATTCACCTTACTTGACATGTTGAAAGGTCCACCAATTGTACTGGGAGATGACTCTCTCACTGAAATTTTGGGCAAAGGGAGGATTGATCTTGACCATGGTAAGTTCAGCAATGTATTGTATGTTCCAGGTCTTGCCTCTAACCTCTTATCAGTGTATCAGATGACCCACATAGGGTCTCCAAAGAAGTTCATATTCTCCCCTGATGAAGTTGAGATCATAGAGATCTCAAGTGGTAAAGTCATTGCAAAAGGAGTTGCAAATCACACTTCGAAGGTATACATGTTCTCACACTTCCTACCTTACTCAAACCCCTCTACTCTTCTGATTCATGCTAATGAGGCAAGCAAGATTTGGCATGAAATATTTGGCCACCTTAATTACAAGTATCTTTCTAATCTTATTGAAAAAGAAATGGTCATAGGGTTACCAAAGATTAAGTTTTCCAAAGGAGTCTGTCAAGGTTGCATCTTAGGAAAACACCCAGAGCATAAATTTGAGAAAGCTAGTCATGAGAGAACCTCTGCACCTCTTGAGTTGATCCACAGTGATGTTGCTGGCCCATTTCCTCATATGTCAATGAGTCAAGCCAAATATACATTGAACTTCATAGATGAATTTTCCAAGCATTGTTGGGTTTACTTCCTGAAACACAAGTCTAGATTTTATGGCCTCTTCAAAGTCTTTAAGGCTTTGGTTGAAAACCAGTCTGGGAGGAAACTCAAGGTCATCAGATCTGAAAATAGTGGTGAGTATGTCAAGTCTAAGTTCATTCAATATTGTGTAGATGCAGGTATTCAAATGCAGCATTCTATCCCTTACACACCATGGCAAAATGGTGCTGCTGAGAGGAAGAACAGATCATTGAAAGAGATGGCAACATGCATGATAGAGGCTAATACTTTGCCACCAAAGTTTTGGGCCAAAGCTATAAATTGTGCATCCTATATCCAGAATAGGGTGCCTCATAAAAATCTTGATGTTATGACTCCTTTCGAAGCATGGAGTGGGCACAAGCCAAATGTGACCCATTTCATGATTTTTGGCTCAAGGGGTTGGGCTAGAATTCCAACAGAAAAGAGGAGGGCTTTGCAGCCCCAAATCCAAGAGTGTCTATTTGTTGGGTACTATGAATATTCAAAAGGGTACAAGATGATCAATTTGAGCACAAACAAAGCCTTCATTGAAAGGAGTGATCAGTTCCAAGAAGAGCCTTTAGCAGCAGTGGAAGTTGGAGAATCCTTTTCACCACCAAAACCATTGAATGTAAGTGAACAGATAGTTGAACTTGTTGATTCTGATATGTTTGATAATTATGATTTAATTGTATATCCTAACAATCCTACAAGACCAAAATGGGCAGCAAATACCATTCATGCAGCTAGAGAACTAGCTGGAAATCCTAATCATCCTAGGAGGACTAGATCTCAGTTTGAGAGTGCTCTGTGCATGAAAGATCCTATGTTTGCAGAGAAATGATATCTGATGGTTGAATCATACCCATAGACATATGAATATGCAGAAAATGATCCAAGATGGAAAACAGCCATGAAAGAAGAGTTCAGCTCACTCCAGAAGAACAACACTTGGGAGATGGTTGATCTCCCCCCAGGGAGGAAGCTAGTTCAGTGTAAGTGGGTTTACAAAACCAAATTTTCTGCTGATGGTTCACCTTTGAAATACAAGTCCAGATTGGTATCCAAGGGCTACTCATAGGTACATGGCATAGACTACAATGAGACCTTTGCACTAGTGGCAAAGATGGACTCCATCAGGCTAGCCTTAGCCATTACAGCTTCGAAGCAGTGGGAGGTACATCACATGGATGTGAAGTGTGCTTTCCTGAATGGATATCTCACTGAAGATATTTACATGCATCAGCCTTAAGGATTTGCTACTAATCCATCTCTTGTGTACAGGCTAAAGAATTCATTGTATGGGCTTAAGCAAGCCCCCAGGGCTTGGTATGCCAAGATTTATAGCTTTCTGCTATCACTTAATTTTGTTCGATGCAAGTCAGATACAAATGTCTATTTGAAGCTGATTCATGGTTCATTAATTATTATTGTTTTGTATGTTGATGACCTTCTCATTATAGGAAGCTCAAAGGATGAAATTGCCTCCTTGAAGGATGCAATGAACCATGCATTCTCAATGACTAATTTGGGCTTATTGAGCCAATTCTTGGGGCTCGAGATTGCTCAAACCAAACAAGGAATAAAAGTGCATCAGTCCAAGTATGCCTTGGATTTTCTAAACATATTCAACATGAAGGATTGCAAGCCAAGCAAGACTCCCTTCTTTTCAAGAGTTAAGCTTGAAGAAGTTGATTCTTCACCTATGGTAAAAAATACACTGTATAGGAAATTGATTGGATGTTTGATATATCTTACACATACTCAACCTGATATTTCTTATGCAGTAAGTGTGGCTTCAAGATACATGGATCAGCCTCATGAGATCCATTGGAGAGTATCCAAAATGATCCTTAACTTTGTCCAGGGAACAAGGACTCATGGGATCTTCTACAAAGCTAAATCTGATCTTGATTTGATTGGGTTTACTGACAGTGATTGGGAAAGTGACAACACAGATCAAAAGTCAACATCAAGATATGTGTGCATGCTTGCTGAAGGACCCATCAACTGGTCAAGCAAGAAATAGAGTGCCATTGCACTCTCATCTACAGAAGCAGAGTACAAAGGAGTTGTAAATGTAGCAACTCAATGTTTATGGTTGCAGGGGTTACTTGGTGAGTGTTGCTTCGAATCAGAATACTCAACTACTATATATTGTGATAATCAGAGTACCATTCGAATCTACAATGATCCAGTTCAGAGACAGAGAACCGAACACATTGAGATCCATATGCACTACATCAGACAGCTTGTGCATGATGGCACCATTCACCTACTCTTATGTTCATCTTCAGAACAAGTAGCAGATATCTTCACCAAAGTTTTTTGTGAGAAGACATTCAAAAATCTCAAATCACTGTTTGGGATTGCTAATCATGCTGTGAATCATGAGTGATGACAAGATTTTTAAATTTCGTTTTACTGTCCATGTTTAAGGGAGGATTTTTCCCACTGGGTTTTTGCCTCTTTCATTGGTTAAATGGACATGCAGTATGTAAAGGGTGACTAAGCCTTTTTGCTAGGCCCTATAATTTTCTAATATTTTTACTCATAAGTTAGGCTTAAGGGGGGGTGTTAGAATAATCAACCCATAGTTAGCTACCTTAGACATTAATTAATCCAATTTTTGTCTTATTTGCCTAGTTTCCGTATTCCACCTTATGCAAGTTGTCCTCCACACATCCAAAGTGGTCAAACTTGCTAAATTTGAGTCATGGAGTGCTTGGGAAACCACTTGGAATCAAATCTACTTTATTCCTAGCCTTCCTAGCGCATGTCTGCTTTTCCTGCTTTATTGCCTGCTTTTTCTGAATTTTAAGGCAATTGGGAAAGTTTGACTTGGTGAAGTTAACTTGTTTTTTGTCCTCATCATCCTCCACTCTTTTCTCCTAATAAAATCATGTATGAGTTTTAATTCCATCATCTATTAGCTTGCCTAATTGATTTTGCCAATTCGTGAGCTCCTAGACAGATTTGGAAACTGCTTTATGCACCTATGGGGGATTTGCTTAGATTTAGTAAGCCTGATTTTGACCAAATTCGAATGGCATCCTTATGCATTCAAATCTCTCATGTATTTATTTATTGTGGTAGCCTATGACTTCACAGGGTTGGCTATTGTACACTTATTCAATACAGATTAGTGCTCTGCTCCATATTCAGTCTCCTTTTTGTGTAATTTGCATGTGTAATTGGCAATTTTTGTGAGTGTAATTGTTCTCACACCTGGGTTCAATTTCCACATGTTAGGGATAATCATTTCAATTTCAGGTCGTGGGAGACAATTTTCGTGCCCGAGTGAAATCCCTAGCTATCCTCCCAGATATTTTTCCCCATTAGCCATGGTTTTCTTTCTTAACTTAGACATGGTTTTTCCCATGAGAGATGCATTGCCATGATATAGTCCTTAGGGCCTATGAAGCGAAGTTACTTGCCGGCGAACCTTGTCTAGTATTTTTTCTGAAAATATTTGAACCTGTTACTTAAATTGTGTTTTAAGATAGCACAGTTTAGGGTGGGATAAAAATATTGGCTAATATCTATCATGATGATTCGATAAAATCTCTAGTTAAAAGTGGTGTTTTTGTATTTAATTATATGCATCTACAAATTAACCAGTCCCAATTATATGATTTTGACATGAATCAACCTAATACATTGTTTTATGATTTAAACAACTTCGCTATCTATATATCAATATGCCTCGGAAATGGAAGAAGAAGGTGCAAGCCGCAGAGGAGGATCTAGAGGTAGAGGTCATATGAGTTGAAGTTATATATGAATATACCAAAGCTATCACTATTAGTGAACCTGAGTTCAGATGGGGGAGATATACTAAATGATCATCAATCGTAGCATCCCAAATCGGGGGCTAGAGGATTTACCAATATATGCCAACATATAAAGATCAGCGATTGTGAAGGGTTCCATGCAACCAGAAATTTTTCCATGTGCAGAGGTAATAGGATGGATCCTCCCAAAATCCGACGTAACCAAAATGATTCTGTCAAACACGGAAGGACAAGGTTATGCCGCTTATAGCCCAACTTATGTAGCTAATTCCTGCAAGATACCCACCCCTCAATGTTATACTTTTATCATTCAAGCTAGCATTATCTTAGGATCTTCTATGAGAGAATAACATGCACATTAATAAACACAAAATACAAGAGACACAAAGCATTTTCCTCAGGGAAACCATAAAGGAGAAAACCCTGCAACTTCCTCAAAGATAGAATGAGCACCAATAGAAGCAGTAAAACCTGAAAACATAAAGATGATCTCCATAGCTTCTCTCTCTCTCTCTCTCTCTCTCTCTCTCTCTCTCTCTCTCACACACACACACACACACACTTGAGAAAGCTACTTCTCTCTCACTCATGCGCCCCAATGAGTGAGTGTGTGTGTTATAAATAGAGAGGCTCACTCTCTATTTATATTCTTCTGTTTACTTAATGTCCACTTTAACATGTCGGCCCCACTTAACAATTACTTACTAGATCCAACATCTCTAGGAGAGCCTAATAACCTTACTGCCCCACAACTGTGGGGACTTTTCCCTCCGTTCAACAAGGAGGGTTAACCTTGACACAATTGTGGGGACTATTGCCTTGACTTATAATGGAGGGTTAACTTCAATGAACTTACATGACTTTTTAAATTATTGAATCTCCTGATTAGAACATTGGGGCATGACATGACTCAATTACATTATAGATACTTCCTGGAATAAACGTCAAGGTACAATAAATAATATATACAAGTGAATACATTTCGAAGTTACAAATACATCAACACTCCCTCTTAACTAGGAAGGTATTCTCTCAACACAATTTATCAGCACAAGTCTTCTTATATGTATCATCTGGATCATCATCAAGTCATCTCCATCTTCAAGTCATATTCATCTTCAAGTCATCTTCATTGTCAAGTCATCTTCATCGTCAAGTCATCTTCATCAAGTCTGGATCATCAATGGATCTGGATCATCACAGGATCATCATCGAGTCTGGATCATCATTTGATCTGGATTGTCACTGCTAGATCATCATCAAGTTTGGATCATCACTTGATCTAGATCGTCACTGCCGGATCATCATCAATTCTGGATCATCACTTAATCTGGATCGTCACTGCTAGATCATCATCAAGTCTAGATCATCACTTGATCTAGATCATCATCAAAGATGGATCATTATTGAATCATCATCATCATTACTGCTTCTACTATCTCAATCAAATGGTGCTATCTCTTCATTCTTCTCGTCACAGGAAGTTCTACAGAGCAAGCCCTTTTTCATGCTGGTTGTAGGCCTACCCTTCATGTAGGTCTTTAGCGCTTATATCTGACCCTAAGTCATAATGGCCCACCCAGCTCTTATATCTAACCTCATCTTGTCAGAAAGGCATGCCCAACACTCACATCTGACCTCATCTTGTCAGAAAGGCCCAGCACTCACATTTGACCATGTGTAAACACATCGCGCCAGAATGGCTCAACACTTATATCCGACCATGTGCAAACACACCGCATCAAAAGGGCTCTGCACTTACATTCGACCATGTTTGAAAACACCACATTGAAAGGGATCTGCACTTACATTCGACCATGTTCGAAAACACCACATCGAAAGGGCTCTGCACTTACATTCGACCATGTGCAAACACATCGCATCAAAAGGGCTCTCAGTCCTAGACTAAGGATTCCTAGTAACTGACCAGGTGCCTCCATTCTCCCAAAGAATGGCATCAACCCTTATATCTGATCAAGTGGGAACACATCCCTCAATCACATCAGAATGGCCATGCACTCATATATGATCATGTAAGAATACATCCCACAGTCATATCAAAATGGCCCTTAGTCCCAGACTGAGTATTGCTGGTAACTGACCAGGTTCCTCCATTCCAAGAATGGCATTCAGCACTTATATCTGATCATGTAGGAACCAATCCTACAGTCACATCAGAACTGCTCAGCACTCATATCTGACATGGAAGGAACAAAATCCTCTCACCATGACAGAATGGCTCAGCCCTTACATCTGACCATGGAAGGAACCTATTCCTCTCACCATTTCAGAATGGCTCTAGGTCTCATCATTTCCCTTTGGAGGGAAACTCAATCTGGAGAATGCCAATCTTCTCCCTGAAGTACTTGAACTTCACTTTGGCCATTTCTAGCATAGAATCACATCAGGGTTGATTACATCCAAGGATAACCTGCGAGCTTCACTAGGACCAACTACATTCGAGGAGAACCTACATGACCATTTATGTCTGAGCAACCTATAAGCTTCGCCAGTATTTATGCTCAGACAACCTATCTCAACAGCTATGCTAGAAATCCATTTTTCGAGAGATCTTGATCTAGATCACTGCTCCTCTCTGCATCATACAAAAATGCAAGTCAGGTCAACCAAATCAAATAGTATTGTTCAAAAGAAACATACTATCTCCCAAATAGCAAGTGGAAACATCTTTTTCCTCAGCTGTACTTAGCGCCATGCAGGACTCCATCTTGCCAAAATAAGAGATCACATTTGATCCCATACTAAAGTAGCACCTCGAAGTGCTCTTCCTATCAATGGCACTACCTGTCCAATACGAATCATCACAACCCTCCAGGTTAGTCTTCTGATTCGCCTCATACTTGAGCCCATAATCAACTGTACCCTTCAGGTACCTCACTACATGCTTTGCAACCATCAGGTGAACATGTCTCAATGTGCTCACAGCAAAGAAAATATCTGGTCTCATATTCGTTAGGTACATCGAGGAATAAGTCATTTGACGATACATTATGGCATCAACAGACTCTGATGAAGCAACACTCAATAGATTCAAGTTTGATTCCATAGGTGTGGTCATGGCCTTGCAGTCCATCATCCTAAACTTCTTTAGGATCTCTAGTGCATACTTCCCTTGTCCACACCTCCATGCCTAGAACGTAGTGCATCATCCCCAAGTCCATTATCTCCAACACGACAGCAAGTATTCTTCTTGCAAATTTAATGAGTTCCTCTTTTTTGTTAGGAACAAGTCATCAACATATAACAAGAGTATCACTGGTCTTTCGCCTTCAACCTTGAATCAAAGGTTGGAATCCTCTTTACTGTCATTAAATCCTAGAGTCATCAGTAATCTGTCCATCCTGTCATACCATGTCGAACCTCAATATATTCTGTAGTCACTCCCTTTGAAGCGAAGCATCATACTTCCTCTGTCTTCCATACTCTATGCACTGAAACATTCTATACCGGAGTGACAAGTAGCTTCCTATTCTACTAATATTCTATGTATCCATCTAGTGTATAGACTTTCATCTTCAACCTTGTAGCAAAGGTTAAGATCTTCATCAATCTCATCATGTATGTGTTTCAACTCACACTTGTTGCAAATGTCTCTTCATAGTCTATGCCTTCTTTTTGTGAGAAGCCTCGTGCTACGAATCTTGCCTTGTATCCCACGATGTTTCCATCTACTGCATGATGGAACTACGAACTTCCCTTCACATATCGATACTGCATCCTAGACATCATTCTTCTTGAACTAGTCATCCCTTTCTTCTTAGTTACTTCTTCATAGCTAGAAGGTTCTGTATCAATGATGTCGTTGCATTCATCATATTATTCTTCCTCTTGAACTGTCGTCACTTTTTCTTCGGAAGAAGTCTCCTCCTTCTTTGCTTGTAGGTGATTTTACGCGATATTTCCTACAAGTTAAATGCATTAGTTATATGGTTATAAAAAATTCATAAGGTATATTCATAATGAAAAATTCTTTTGCATCAAGATATATGATTATGCAACTATTTTAGCCAATACAACATTCATCCATATCTCATGGAAACTTTCTAGATTCCTTCCATCTCTACCATGACAACATTGAGATTGTGCACTAATCCAATATGTCAGCAAAGAGGTTTCATTCTAGATAACCAGCAATGGAGAGTTGTATAGCACCATGAGCTACTTACCCATCACATGCATATTAGTAGTATACTGTCATTAATGCAAACATTCTATCATGCATAATACATTAACTGAATATAAACAAATGCATAACAAAACAATATCATGAAATGACAATTGAATACTTATCTTTATTTGTTTCATGGGTAGAATCCTTCTTGAGCCTTCAGCTTCATCGTCTTCTTCATTCATAATATCATCGTTTCTTATTCAAATGCTAAGATGGATAAGAGGTTCTTCAAGATTTGAGATCTTCGTATTCCTCATTTCTTGAGGGATATTATTTGGATGGTGAGAGCTTGATCTCCAGTTGCTCCCATCTTCTCTTCTCTTATTATGAGTTGAGCTTCTTCTTCTTGTGTGTGCTCTTCGCAGAGTCTGCTAAAATTAATCACTCCCTTTTGGCACACATTCCTTGCATGAATGAATCCCATGATCTTGGGAGGCCATTCAAGGTGGCTATCACCACTTTTACATTCTCCACTTCTTCTTCTACTGTAACAAGTTGTTCTTTGATTTGAGAGACCCACGTAAAGTATGATTGTATGGTCTCTGCACTCTGGATCTTCACATTCTTCAACTGTTTTCTCAAAGTCATATTCTGATTTATGTTCTTCCCTTCAAATATCTTGGCCAAGGAATCAAACATCTTCGGTGTCTTTAGGGAAGACACTTGTGGTACAAGTTGATCCGTGATTGAATCATCAATGATCTTCTTGGCCTTGACCAAGTTCTTCTTGTGTAAGGCTTTGAGCCTCATCTCCCTCTGGAAATGGAACCTCTCTACTTATGTAGGTGTCCAATTCATTTTTTTCACAGAAATCATATACATACATGCTTGGAAGTTGTCAATTTCACCAAGATTATCATCAAGCTAATGTGATAGATCACTTTTAAATGAGAACCTCAAATGAAAATAGAAAAAGATTAGATCTTACCAATTTCAGGTGTCTGTTTTGGTTCCAGAGCTGGTTGATCTAGGGTTTGTCAGAGAAACCATAATTTTCAAAACTTGGAATCTTTCATAGCTAAGTGGATAGAAAGATAGATCTCTTCAAGGTGAGCTGTCCAATGTACTCCTTTTCTGAAAACAATGGAGGGAAGCTCCCGGAACAGGAAGCCCTAGTTTACCAATTTCTTCTGAATAAATGTCTGATACTGTTTCTATGGTATCTACAAAATTACTACTCCTTTGTGTATGAAACTCTGCACAAAGGTAGCCTCGCCTATACCTATTCCAACACCATAGGTTTCATCAAAATTGATTTCACCAATTGGGACTTATGATCATTTTACCAAGGTGACATGTTACAGGACTGTTTAGAACAATGAAGTTGTACGGACTTCCACGTGTCAGTGTTTCATCTTCTGGGTCTAAACATTGGACCACAGAAATTAAAGTTCATGCCACTTATGGAAAATCTTCATAAATTTCATTTGGATCTTTTCTACCCGAGATATAGCAATTATCCCCAGGTGTCCTGTTTAGGGATGAATCCTGGAAGAGGCTGGAACCATAACTTGGAGGGATCATATCTCCTAGGATATAGCAAATCAGAGGTTGAATTTTATAAACAGTGTAAATCAGTATTTTATATTTGGCCTATGAAAGTTGTAGTGCCTAATCCTTCTACAATCCCAGGATATAGCGAATGTACCAAAATGTATCAGTTTTAGTATTTAGGGTTTTTTCAGCTCGGGGTCAAACTAGGGTTTGACTTTCCTAGAGTTTAACCCAACCAAAAATATCGACCCTGGTATCTAAACTTCAATTTTGATGAGGAGATAAATCCTATTCCAGGCTCATTCAAAAATTCCTCTTCTGTAAGAATCCCTAATTTCCTGCACCAAAAACTGAAAATGCTCAAAATCAAATTCCGCTTCGACAGAAAGATGTGCCCTTCAATGGAGAGTCATCCTAGCATACTTTTACTGATGGATTATGGAGAGATACCCAAAAAGTAAGAGTCCATAGCTTCTGTAGCTGCACAATGTCTTCTTCTTAGGTTATCTATGATACCATGTTAGATTTTTATCATTCAAGCTAGCATTATCTTAGGATCTTATCTGAGAGAATAACATGCACAGCAATAAACACAAGAGACAAGAGACACAAATATTTTTCCTTGGGGAAACCGTAAAGGATAAAACCCTGTAACATCCTCAAAGATAGAATGAGCACCAATAACAGCAGTAAAACCTGAAAACATAAAGATGATCTCCACAGCTTCTCTCTCTCTCTCTCACTTGAGAGAGCTACTTCTCTCTCACTGATGTGCCCCAATGAGTGAGTGTGTGTGTTATAAATAGAGAGGCTCACTCTCTATTTATATTCTTCCATTTACTTAATGTCCACTTTAACATGTTGACCCACTTAACAATTACTTACTAGGGTCAACGTCTCTAGGAGAGTCTAATAACCTTAGTGCCCCACAACTGTGGGGACTTTTCCCTGCAATCAACAAGGAGGGTTAACCTTGACACAACTGTGGGGACTATTTCCTCGACTTACAATGGAGGGTTAACCTCAATGACTTTACATGACTTGTTACATTATTGAATCTCATGATCAAAACATCGGGGCATGACATGAATCAATTACATTATAGATACTTCCCGGAATAAACATCAGGGTACAATGCATAAGATATACAAGTGAATACATTCTGAAGTTACAAATATATCAACACTCAGAACTATCTAACAAAAGAGTGGTTAAAAGGTATTTTCCTGGATATTTTGGATAATTTCTGAAGAATGATAGTTCCTAGAAAGCAGTTTCATACAAGGCCTTCCAGGGAATATGAAACTATGCGCCTGCACACTCCTTATACGTTGATAGCATTAATGTTCAACAGGATCTTCGGGTGAGAAAATGGGAAACACTACAAATTAATCTAGGTACCAGTGATTTTCTTGTGGCCACTCAGGTCACCATTTTTAATTGGGAAAATATAATATCCAATAGCTTCTCATCATGCATAAGTGTAGCGCTTGGAGGGATCTCACAAAAGAAGTCAGAATTCTATATGAGCTATTTTATGATTGATTGTATTCTTTGCACACAGCCATTCCCAACCCTGAATTGTCAGTGGGATAAGGCCAAAACTCATGTTTATTCAGCATATCAGTTGTTTTGGGAACATAAGTATTTCAACTATTATATGAGTATTTGGGAAGATTTCATCATGCCAATATACAAATTAATATTTCTTGCCGAGTGTGACTGCATGTCTAAAGAAGCATTGAAGATTGTACAGGATAATGGTCATTATTACTTGACAGAAGAAATCCTACACCTAAGAATGTTTAGCGGAACAAGGGCCCCTTCTCTTTTACCAAGATACGCCACGGACTATGTTGTTCACAAGAAAGTAGTGAGGCAGATTTACATTGACGAGATTGGGAACTTCCTTTTTATCAGAAGAAGGTTGTATACCCCCCACTCCCGTTTTATGTAGGTAGTTATAAATTCTCCAAGGTGAAGAGTGCACTGGATTTTGTAAAGGAGTTAGAGTACTTCCACTTTGGGGAAATCAGTTTTCATCGAAATGATTCTAAAGATAAGGCTGCTAACTATTGTGTAGTTGTAGGGGTACATTTTGAGTACACAATCTACTGGGATAAAAATGAGGATATATTCTGCAATGCCCAAATTATGAAATCCCTAAGGAAAAGATTCAAGCAAAAGATAACAACCATAGGCGGCAAGGGAAAAGCTATGGAGCAACAAATGAAACAAGAAGAGGAAGTTGCGAAGAAAAGAGAAGAGGAGGCACTCAAACTATTGCACGAAGAAGAAGAAGCTGAGAAAAGGAGAGCCAAAGAAGAAGTTGAGAAAAAGAATCAAGAAGAAGAGGCACAGAAAAGGCAGGAAGAGGTTGAAAGGCTAAGACCGAAAGTAGCTGACAAAGAAAGAGACCAGGTAGAGAAAGAGTTGGAGAGCTACAGAAAAAAGAGCAGGAGGAACAATATCATGCAAATCTGGAGCAGACTCAATCTCATGATGATCTGATAGATTCATCTGTCCCATCTAGTAGCACAACCATAGAAGATCTAGCTCTGAAATTAGGGATTGAACTAATCCTTTCATCCCATCTAAAGAGAAGGAGGTAGCTGATTTAAATACCATTTTTTATGACAAAAATAAGAAAAGAATTGTGAGGAGAAATAAGAAGAAGATGGACACCAGGGAAAAGTAAGGAATCATGGTAGCTAAGAAAACAATCGTCCATGGGACTGACAAGGACCGAAGACTTCTTGCAAAGCCAGGTGTAGCCTCAACACTTGAAAATGAAGATAATGTGGATAAAATAATGACTGATTTGGAACAATATAAGAAGAAGGTTGTTCAAATGAAGGAAACTCTGAAGAAGGAAAGAGGTGAGGGGAAAATACTGAAGAGGAAGCATGGAGATATTCTCAGTGAGATTGAGAAGTCAAGAGAGGCATGCCAAATTTTATAATCTGACAATGATGCTCTGGTATTATCAGTAAATATCATTGAAGGAGAAAAGAAAGATCTTGAGAAGCAGGTTCTAGAAGCAGAATAGAAAGGAGATGAAGTGAGAAATAGAGTAGAGGAGTTGGAGGCTTGGAACCTTTTACTAAGAGAACAACTTCATGTGGCAAAGGAGAAATAGATGGATATCATCCCTTTCCGGAATCAAGTCTCAATGCTGCAAAAGGAGATAAATCAGGTTTTGTTGAGTCTTGTTGGGGAGATGTATAGAGTTAAACAAATTGAGGTTAGATTGAAAGAACTAGCACTCAGCTGATCAGAATTACAGAAAAGATTATCAGAGGTGGTTGAACTTGTAAAAAATCAGTTAACATGGATAGGAACCCATCCAACGTTTCCAGCAAATATGCCTCAAAAGTCTACAGGAAGTCTTAAGATGGAGGTGGCCATATTGAATTTCTGGTGTACAATAGTAGTCATATTAAACACATCCATTGAAAAAAATATTGAAAAGTGTGTTGAATTGTGCAAAGGCATACATTTTGTTCACAATCGGTGTATGGTTCTAATAGGTTCCCCGGACCAAGATTTCCTAGTCAAGGAGGAACATTTGAAGAACTTCCAAGAGAGGTTGCTAAAAGGGGAAGAAAGCATATCTAAGCTCGAGGCTGTTAGTGAGGAAGACATCAGGATCTCGATTATACAAGCTTCAGGCCACTAGCTCCTAGTAGAGGAATTGAGTGAGAATGTACCCAAAGTGAAGGAAATTGAATCTCAGCTGTCAAAGCATGAAGTGGCAGTGCGTGTATTGGTGTTGATGTAATTGTAACTTCAGAATGTATTCATCTGTATTTCTTATGTATTGTAACCCGATGTTTATTCCGGGATGTATTGTAATGTAATTGAGTCATGTCATACCCCGATGTTTATTCTGGGAAGTTTCTATAATGAGAAAGTCATGTCAAGTCATTGTGGGTAACCCTCCTATTGGTCAAGGGTTAAAGTCCCCACAGTTGTGGGGACCTTGGGTTATTAGACTATCCTGGTGAATTCAACCCTAGGTGAGTCATTATAATTCAGGGAAATAGTCCCCACCATTGTGATACCCTCCTATTGGTCGGAGGAGGAAAAGTCCCCACAAGTGATGGGGCACTAGGGTCATTAGACACTCCTAGAGATGTCAGCTCTAGTAAGTAATTGTTAAAGTGAGGCCGACATGTTGGAGTGCACTTCAAGTGAATGAAAGAATATAAATAGAGAGTGATCCTCTCTATTTATCTCACTTGCAACAAACACACTCACTCATCGAAGGCACATGAGTGAGATAGGAGAAGCTCTCTCGGTGTGAGAGAGAGAGACTCCTACTGTCGGGAGATCATCTTACTATTTTCCGGTTTTACATTTTGTGCTGGTTCTATCTCTAAGGAAATTGCGGGGTTTTCTCCTTTATGGTTTCCCCAAGGAAAATTCTTTGTGTCTCTTGTCTCTTGTGTTGTGCTTATGTTTTACTACTATGCATGTTATTCTCTCAGTTAAAGATCCTAAGATCATAATGCTAGATTGAATGATGAAAAACTAACATGGTATCAGAGCTAACCTGAGAAGAAAACATTGTGTAGCTACAGAATCTATGGTTTCTTACTTTTTGGGTCTCTCTCCACAATCTATCAGCAAAATTATGCTAGGCTGACTCTCCATTGAAGGGCGCATCTTTTTGCCGAAGCGGAATTCGATTCTGAGCATTTTCAGTTTTCGATGCGGAAAATAGGGCTTTCTACAAAAGAGGAATTTTTGAGTGAGCCCAGCATAGGATTTTTATCCTCATTAAAACCGAAGTTTAGAGACCTAGATCAAGAAATTTGGTAGGGTGAAAATCTGGGAAATTCAAACCCTAGTTTGACCCCGAGCTAGAAAAACCCTAAATACTAAAACTGCTACATTTTGGTACACTCACTATATCCTGATATTGGAGAAGTCTCAGAAGCCAAAAATTGCAGGGGCTCCAGAAAAAATCCTGATGAACATTGTATCCAAACGTCAGCCTCATATTCAGTATATTCTGGGAGATATGATCCCTCCACGTTAGGGTTCCATCCTCTTCCAGAATTCATCCCTAAACAGGACACCTGGGGAGAATTGAAATATCTTGGGCTACAGAGGTCCAAATGGAATTATGGAAAATGTTCCAGAAATAGTATGGACTTAATTTCATTGGTCCAAATATTAGACTCAGAAGATGAACCAATGACACGTGGCATGCCGTACAACTTTGTTGTTCTGAACAGTCCTGTAACAGGTCACCTTGGGAAAAGGATCATAAATACCAATTGGTGAAATTAATGCTGATGAAACCTATGGTGTTGGATCAGGGACATGCATGATTAAATCAGTGAAATATTGAAGACACAGAGGAATCGTAATTGCAGAGATATCATAGAAACAGTAATAGGAATTTCTCCAGAAGAAATTAGAAAACTAGGGCTTCCTGTTCCGGGAGCTTCCCTCCACTATTTTCAGAAAAGGAGTACATTGGACAGCTCCATTTGAAGAGATATATCTATCTATCCAAACAGATATAAAGGATTCTAATTTTTGAAAATTAGGGTTTATGTGACAAACCCTAGATCAGTTAGCTTCGAAACCAGGACGGACACCTCAAATTGGTAAGAACTAATCCTTTGCTATTTTCATTTGAGGTTCTCATTTCAAAGTGATGTATCAGCTTTATGATAAGCTTGGTGAAGTTTCCAAGCATGGAAGTATATGATCTCTCTAAATAAATGAATGGGACACCTACATGAGTAGAGGGGTTCTAGTTCTAGACGGAGATAAGGCTAGAAGCCTTACACAAGAAGAAATTGGTCAAGGCCAAGAAGATCACTGCTGATTCAGTCACGAATCAACTTGTACTACAAGTGTCTTCCTTAAAGACATCAAAGATGTTTGATTCCTTGACCAATCTATTTGAAGGGAAGAACATAAATCATAATATGACCTTAAGAAACCAGTTGAAGAATGTGAAGATCGAGAATGCAAAGACCATGCAATCATAAGAGTCTCTCAAATCAAAGAACAACTTGAAGCGGTAAAAGAAGAAGTGAAGAATGCAGAAGTGGTGATAGCCACCTTGAATGGCCTCCCAGGATCATGGGATTCATTCATTCGAGGAATGTGTACCAGAAGGAAGTGATTGCTTTCAGCAGACTCCGAAAAGAAGAAGAAGCTCGATTCATAAGAAGAGAAGGGAAGATGGAAGAAACTAAATATCAAGCTCTCACCATCCAAACAAGATCCCTCGAGCAATGAGGAATATGAAGAACTCAACTCTTGAAGCACCTCTTATCCTCCTTAGAATTTGGATAAGAAACGATACTATCATGAATGAAGAAGACGATGAAGCTGAAGGCTTAAGAAGGAGTATACCCACGAAACAAATAAAGATAAGTATTCAATTGTCATTTCATGATATTGTTTTGTTATGCATTTATTCATATTCAGTTGATGTATTATGCATGATAGGATGTTTTCATTAATGACAGTATACTACTAATATGCATGTGATGGGTAAGTAGCTCATGGTGCTATACAACTCTCCATTGCTACTTATCTATAATGAAACCTCTTTGCTGACATATTGGATTAGTGCACAATCTCAATGTTGTCCTGGTAGAGATGGAAGGCATCTAGAAAGTTTTAGTAAGATATGGATGAATGTTGTATTGATCATATATTTATGCATAAAGAATTTTCCAGTATGAATATACCTTATGAAATGTTTCTAACCATACAACTGCATTTCACTTGTAGGAAAGATCGCATACATAATCACCTACAAGCAAAGAAGAATGAAGACTTGTTCCAAAGAACAAGTGACGACAGTTAAAAGATGGAAATAATATGACGAATACAGTGACATCATTGATACAGAACCTTCCAGCCATGAAGAAGTAACCAAGAAGAAATGGAAGACCAGTTCAAGAAGAATGATGTCTAGGATGCAGCATCGATACGTGAAGGGAGGTTCGTAGTTCCATCATGCAGTAGATGGAAACATCGTGGGATACAAGGCATAGACCATGAAGAGACATTTGCAGCCACTGGAAGTGAAGTCACATGACATGCATAATCATGTGTGAAAATGAAAGAAGGCCTTGTACTAGTTCAGAAGACACCAATGGGATAACACATACATGATGAGCTTGATAAATATCTTAACCTTTTCTACAAGGTTGATAAAGGATGACAAGCTCACAGATGGATGTGAGAATAACTTTTAAAAAAATTCAAAATAGAGGATCTTGGTATTTAATGATCCTAGATGGATACTAATTGTCACTCTAGTAAAGAATGTTTCAGTGCATAGAGTACTAAAGACAAAGGGAGTATGATGCTTCACTTCGGAGGGATTGACTACAAAATATCTTGAGGTTCGACATGGTATGACAGGATGGGAAGATTACTAATGACTCTAGGCTTTACTGAGAGTAAAGTTGATTCCAACCTTTGCTTCAAGGTTGAAGGCAGAAGACCAGTGATGCTCCTGTTATGTGTCGATGCACTATTTTCTAAGCATGGAGGTGTGGACAAGGGAAGTATGCAGTAGAGATCCTGAAGAGGTTTGGGATGATGGACTACAAGACTATGGACACACCTATGGCATTGAACATGAAGCTATTGAGTGATGCTTCATCAGAGACAGTTGATGCTATGATGTATCGTCAGATGATTGGTTCCTTGATGTACCTGATGAACATGAGACTAGATATTTTATTTGCTGTGAACACCTTGAGCCAGTTCCTGATAGATCTGAGACATGTTCACTTGATTGCTGCAAAGCATATTCTGAGGTACCTGAAGGGTACAGTTGATTATGGGCTCAAGTATGATGTCAATCAGAAGATTAACCTGAAAGGTTATGTTGATTCAGATTAGGCAGGTAGTGCCATCGATAGGAAGAGCACTTCAGGGTGTTACTTCAGTATGGGATAAGGTGTGATTTGTTGGTTTAGCAAGAAGAAATCCTGTGTGACACTAAGTATAGCTGAAGCAGAGTATGTCGTAGCTTCTTCATCTAGTTGTGAGGCAGTATGGCTGCGGAAGCTATTGTCTGATTTATTTGATCTCCAGATGGATGCTACTTGTATACATTGTGACAACCAGAGTTGTGTGAAGTTGTTAGAGAATCCAGTGTTCCATGAAAATTCGAAGCATATTGAGATCAAATATCACTATATCAGGGATATGGTGCAGAGAGGAGCAGTAAAGCTCTAGTATGTTGCAACAGAGGAACGGATAGCTGATGTGTTGACAAAACCATTGGCCAGGGTGAAGTTTGAGTACTTTAGGGAGAAGCTTGGTGTTCTCCAGATTGAGGTTTCCTCCAAGGGAAAGTGATGAGTCCCATATCCATTCTAACATGGTGAGAGGATTGGTTCCTTCCATGGTCAGATGTAAGGGTAGATCCATTTTGTTCATGGCTAAAGGATTTGGTTCCTTCCATGTCAGATGTGAGTGCTAGCCATTATGTCGAGTAGGATAGATGTAAGGGCTACCGCCATTTTGACGAGTAGGTCAGATGTGAGTGCTGGCCATTATATTGAGTAGGACAGATGTAAGGCCTACTGCCATTCTAACGAGTAGGTTAGATGTGAGTGATGGCCATTTTGTCGAGTAGGACAGATGTAAGGGCTATCGCCATTCTGACGAGTAGGTCAAATGTGAGTGATGGCCATTCTGTCAAGTAGGATAGATGTAAGGGCTACCGCCATTCTGATGAGTAGGTCAGATGTGAGTGCTGGCCATTCTGATGTAGGATGAGCTCCTACATAGATATAAGGGCTATTGCCTTTTTGATGAGTAGGTTAGATGTGAGTGCTAGCCATTCTGATGTTACTATAGGATTAGGTCCTATATGATCAGATATAAGGGCTACCACCTTTCTGATGAGCAGGTCAGATGTGAGTGTTGGCCATTCTAATGAGTAGGTCAGATGTAAGGGCTACCAAAGACCTACGAGGAGGTAGGCCTACAACCAGCATGAAAGAAGGCTGGCTCTGTAGAACTTCCTGTGATGAGAAGAATCATGAGATAGCACACATGATGATGACTAGATGAGATCCATATTGAGCTATGATCCAAATCTAGTTATGATGACTCCGAGAGATCTAGATCAAGTGACGATCCAGATCCAGCAGTGATGATCCAGATCAAGTGAAGATCTAGATCTAGCAGTGATGATCAAGATCAAGTATGATCTAGTGACGGTGATCTAGATCGAGTGATGATCTAGATCTAGTAGTGATGTTCCAGATCGAGTATGATCCAGTGACGATGTTCTAGATCGAGTATGATCCAGTGATGATGACCTAGATTAAGAGATGATCCAGATGTTGGGCAATAGGGCAGACCCGGGTTTAATCGTTTTGCGTCGCACCAACAAAAGACCCACAGTGTTGTCCCTTTCGGCAACAACCTGCGAACAGGTTGCAATCTCACCCAAAAAAGCTATGGGGTGCCACAGAATCAGGTTTCTGCAAGCAGAGAGGGAGATTACTGTACCTTGTCCTTTAACAACTTATAATCAATAAACACAGAGCTCCGACACTTATATATAAATAACTTCACAGATAAATAAACATACAGTGACTTGCTCAACCCACTACAGGGAATTCACAGTGAAGCTATTTATTAATAATGATCTTACTTATCAAATTTATACAGTTATTAATGCATGAAAACAAACAGAAATAGAAATAGCACAAGAACCACAACACCAGATATAACGTGGTTCACCCCCAGTGTAGGGGCTACGTCCACAGAACTGTGTTTATTTCAACTTTCTTCAAAATCACAATTCTGATCTGTGCACTCAGCTGCAGATCTCTTCAGTCTCTTAAGCCGCACACACAGCAGCGGGCCTCTATGCACACAGCTGCAGATTTCCCTTAACCATTTACAAAAAACCTTTGCGCACACAGCTGCAGAGGTTGTCCACGCACATAGCTGGGACTTAACCTTTCTTTACACAATAGCCTTAGCTTCGCCTTAACCTTCTTTACATCAAAAATCCTAACTTTTCTTATTTACAAAAATGCCTATTTATACGTCGTGCTATTACAAAACCATGGCTTCAAACCATGGGCACCCAAAACCCTAAACCCTGGTCTTAAACCGTGGGTTTATTACAATAGAGAACTTTGACTCAACCCCCGACACCCCTAAGACTATTTTGAGTCAACCTCCGCTTACAACTCCTTTGTCCTACACAGATACTTTCCTTAAGGACCATTAGGGTGCACACCCCAACAGGCCCCTAAGACTCACCAGTGTCCCATCCCGGGGCTCTTGTCTGCTCGGCTGGTGGTAAAATTTGTTTGGTGAAGACAATGTGCGCTGATTGGTGGAGTCTGTCTTGCTATTTCCGACTGCCTGCTTCGTTCCTTCTTGCTATTAATGTTGGGCAAGGCCATGTGGATCCATCTGCAACCCCATCCTTTGCTCGGGTTGGCGACGCTTAACCATCCAAAACTTGGGGTCCCCTGGAATTGCGTGTCACGCTACATAAGACACACAGCTGCCACATTTCTGCTATGCTAGAAGATTTCATGGCGGGGTTCCCCAGAATCTGTTGGTGAGGTCTTATGGCCTTTGTTGTTCCACGTTAGAGAAAATTTGTGCTTGCCTTCACCTGATTTAGAGCAAACTTCTACCTACCTTTGTACCTAAGTCGAATACGACTGTGCTGGAAGATTACTCAGAAGGTTCTACAGACCTCTCTCTCTGAACTCTCATACTAGCTCCTGGACTTCACAATTGTTTGACATGGCCTCAGTCGAGCAAACTCCAAGAAGTGCTTTATGGAAGAGTTCACGGGCCAATGTATCTTACTTATAGAATTTCGTTACAGAATATGTCATCATAGTGTATTAATGACATCAAATCGGCTTGAATGCCAAGAATCTCGTCACACCCAGCCTCAGATTTTCCCAAAATCTCATAATTACGGGTATTGAGAGTAGCTCACATGTTGCCGCCGCCAAATTCATTTTGTCCTATCCATCTCATTCTATGCTGCGACACAGTTCCAACCTACGACATAACAACCACTTTCCCCTTCGACACAGGATGAACCTGCATCCCCTGACCAACCTTCGGCATCCCATACTTCATCCTTCAGACTGCGACATTCCATAGTGTGGAGAGCAGCTTCTCTGATGGTCCAGTACCCGATTTCAGTTGTTCTGGGTATGTGGACTTTTCTTTCTTGGTGCTGCCTCCAATTCTGAGTACCTGGCCTGTCCCTGTACTTTTTTAGATGACTCCCATTTATCATAGAAGGAAAAATTTCTCCATTTAACTTAGCTAGCTAGACTGCGCCCCCATCAGTAAATTTCTGTACTAGATATGGTCCCTTCCAATGTGTCTTGAACTTCCCTGGGAACTTCATGAATTTGCTGTCATAGAGGAGCACAAGATCACCCTATTAGAATTGTTTCTTCTTAATGTGTCTGTCATGCCACGCTTTTTCTCGAGCTTTCTGCACCTTTTGCTGGAAACCTGCAATAAATCTATCTTCTTCGAGTTCTAATATCTATTTCATTCTTTCTTTCATTATGGTGGGGTCATCCATCTCAGTGAAAGCAGATATTCTGAGGCTGGGAACAATGTACTCCATGGGCATGACGGCTTCTTGCCCATAAACCAGTTGAAAAGATGTATGGCCTGTCAACTTTTTGCAAGTAGTTCTGTAAGCCCATAGCACTGCTGGAATTCGAAAGTCCTAATCATTTCTGTTAGCATTACAAACCTTTGTCAAAGCATGCTCAAGGATCTTATTAAAAGCTTCGACAGTCCCATTTGCTTATGGATGATAGGCTATACTTTTCTGATGATACACTTGAAATTCTTCAGTTAGTACTTCAATAGTTTTATTTAAGAAATGTGATCCTTGATCACTCATAAGAACGTGAGGACACCCAAACCTGGACAAGATGTGATCGAAGATGAATTGCGCAGCTGTAGCAGTGCTACAGTTCTTGACTGGTTGGGCTTCAGCCCAATGGGTAAGGTAGTCAGTTGCTGTAATAATATATCTCGCGCTGGACTTCTTCGCAGGGGGGTTGATAGGGTCGACAAAGCCAATAGCCCATTTGTCAAAAGCTTGTAAGGTTACCTGCAGAACTAGGGGCATTTCATCTCGCTTGGATGGTTTTCCTGTCCTCTAACAGACGTCGCAGCTGTGGCAATATTCTCTTGCATCCTTATGAACTGTGGGCCACCATAAGCCAGCTGTCAAAATCTTCTGTGCGGTAGCTTTCCCTGCATAATGACCTACTACTACGCCAGAATGGGCCTCGTCCAGAATCAGTGGCCATTTATGCTCCAAGACACACATGCGTAGTATTTCATCTGGTCCCATCTTGTACAGCTAGCCTCCTATTAACGTGAAGTCCGCTGCTCGCACTACCAGCTGCTTTTTCTGTTGTGTTGTCATTTCAGTGGGTGGAAACCCTGTAGACAAATACTGAGTAATATCCTGGAAGTATTCATCGACTATCTGGATGGAAAACAGCTGCGTGTTAGGGAGGCCCTCATCCAAACTGGTGGGTTCTTCGCCTGACTCGAGCCTTGACAAGTGGTCAGGTCCTAGGTTTAGTCTCCCAGGCTTAACTATGATTTCAAATTCATATTCTTGGAACAGAATCAGCCATCTGCATATTCTTCCTCCTAGCACAGGCTTGTTGACCAAATATTTCAAAGTAGAATGATCAGTAAACATCTTAAAATGAGATCCTAACAGATAATGTCGAAACTTCTGTAGTGCATACACCATAGCGAGGCCTTCCCGCTCTGTTGTAGTATATTTTTTCTCTGCGGTGGATAATTTTCTACTGGCAAAAGAAATAGGGTGGTCGATCTGACCTGCACCTGGTTGATCCAATACCACTCCCAGAGCAATGGAGGATGCGTCGACATGCACATGAAACTCTTTGTTCCAGTCAGGAAATACTAGAATAGGGGCAGTGACCATCTTTTCATTCAAAATATCTAGGCTTGCTTGGCACTCCGGTGTCCATTCGAACTTAATATCTTTCTTCAGCTGCCTTTCCATCGGAGCGGTAATCTGAGCATATCCTTGGATGAATTTCCTGTAGTAACCAGTGTGACCGAGTGTCGTGCGAAGTTGTTTGACGGACTTCGGGGGTGGCAGGTTTACAATAATAGCTATCTTCGCAGGATCCATCATCAATCCCTGCTTACAGACAACGTGACCAAGCAGAATTCCAAAAGGGGCACAAAAGATACACTTTTTTAGATTCAAGGCAATCTAGTGCTGTCTACACTTGTTCAACATAAGTCTCAAACTAGTGAGATGGTCTTTTACTAGCCCAAAAATAGTCCAATCATCAAAATAAACTTCTAAGAATTTATGTATATATTCCTTAAATGCAGAGATGATGACTCTAGAAAATATAGCAGGTGCATTCTTCAGCCCAAAGGGCATAACAGTATACTGAAAGGATCCCATTTTGGTAGCAAAGGTTGTCTTATGTCGGTCTTCTGGAGCAATTCGGATCTGATGGTAGCCAGAAAACCCATCAGTAAAAGAGTAGACTTCTTGACCTCCAACATTGTCTAGCACTTCATCTGTAAAGGGGGTAGGAAAGGGATCATGCAGACAGGCATCATTTAATTTCCTTAGGTCGACGTAGATTCGGATTTCTCCCTTAGTCTTCTTCTCCTGCACCACCATAGGGCTGACCCACTTAGATTCCTTAACTGGCTCGATTATTCCTGCAGCAAGCATCTTCTCCAGCTCCACCTTAACCTTATCTTTATACTTCGGATTCAATCTATAAGGATGTTGCTTTACAGGCTTCGCATCAGGTTTCAAAGGGATCTTCATGACGCCAATATCACCCAGGATACCTTTCATTTTGGAGAACTTCGTCGAAAATAGGTCTTGGTACTCGTGGAGGAGTTGGGTTACCTTGCTGACCGTCTCATCATCCCAATAGTCACCAATGGTAGCCAACTTAGGCTGTTCTTCAGATCCAATGTTGACTGTGCGCGTCTTTAGGGGCTGAGTCACTTCCGAGGCTTCGACTGCTGGTCCGTGCACATCACAGCATCCTTCTGAATCAGGGATAGCGATATTGCATGGGTCCTCATCCTCCTCAATGGTGAAGTTATAACATTCTACTGCGTGGGCTTCCTACGCTATCCAATCAGGTCGATGTTCTACGAGGTCTCGGTCATCAAAGACCTTGGTATGGAGTATCCTGATAGCTGCATCTAGAGCTGGGAAGACATCATTAGTAGAAAAAGTATGTATAAAACTATGGGCAAGGAAGTCCCAACTTACAGCATCTAGGCGGAGCTCAGCGTCCTCGTACCAGTTCTTAGCTATCGGTTCCAGTGTATGGACGAATCTATGTGCCCATTCATCCTGAGGTACATACTTCCACGCCTCATAGAATTTTGCCAAATGTTCTTGGGGACTAGATTTTCCATCAAACTTGCTTCGCACCTCCTCAGGCTGGTCCTTAAATCTCAGGCGAAGGAGCCTCTGACAGTCTTCCCAGCTAGGAATCTGCGGCTTATGGCTCTTCCACCATCTGGCTGCTGTGACTCTGAGTGCTGACTCCAGAGAGGTCATTTTCTGTGACTTAGGTATCTAGCTTGAGAATTGTACGATAAAGGGGTCAGGGTCTGTCGAACCATCAAAAGTAGGTAGAGCGCTTGGTTGTGAACTGAGCCATCTAAGGGATTTAGTAGGTCTGGTACTTCTGTGCCCATGGACCTCATATAATTGGTTCTGCCAACTTTCTAAGTCGTCCTCAGAGTCGGTCATACAGGAGCTACCAGACTCCCAACCCACAGCATGAGGGCCCTCATAAGCTTCTTCCTGCGTGGTAATATTGTATATGGTCTCCGATTGATTCTGATCTTCGTCCCATAGTGGTTCTATATACCTTTCTCCTTGTGAGGGGTCCAAGGGTAGGATGACTCTCAAGTCTGTCCCTTCAAAGGTCATCTATCTCTTTTTTAGGTTAATGACTGCAGCATTTTCCATCACCCATTCTATTCCTAACAAGGTGGGATAGGGATTGCTTTCATCAATGATCTCAATCACTTCAAAGTCCGCGAGAGTACGGACCCTGTCAATATCTATTTGGACACTCAGGAATCTTCCTAAGGGCACAATCCTTTTCTGGTTAGCTAACCTCAACTGAATAGGGGACCAGGCGAGGGCAGGTTTTCCCATTTTTTCCCAGGTTTGTTTGGTTAACACATTTACAACAGATCCGAAATCCAAAATAACATCAGCCATGTCGTATGCTCCTATTTGAGCATTCAATCGCATTTCCCTGCCAGTTCTGCTGATTTTCTGAAGGGGTTTGTCCCAACCACAACTTTGTGGAGGTTCGCAGGAGGCAATGACTTTCTGCAGCTCATTCAAAGCATCCTGGTTTCGTAAAAGCTTGAGGCAACTTTGTAAAAAGGAGGAGAGTGTACCTTCTTTATCCAGCGAAGCTTCTTGGGGTTGCGACAGTAGTTGATGATGTTGCGCCGATGTGACATATGTGCTAGGGCCGGTAAAATATTTCTTGACTTCCATAAATGTCTCTTTTTCTCTTGCGATATCAAATGCTGGGATTTTCTCAGGAGCCTTACAAACCCAAGCTTCGGCAGGCCGTTTTTCCATATTTGGCTTGTTCGTCGTAGCTCCACTCTATGTAACAACATTGAGGGCTGCTGCAGGTCTGGTTTCAATGGAAATAATTTGGATGTTGGGAGTAGGGGTACTATGTCGTGCCTGAATCTTGGCTATCAGTTGGGGGCACTGCTCAATCACATGATCTACTGTGCGGAAATACCGACATGTCATAGTGGGGTTACGACAGTCCCAAGCTAGGTTCCCAGCTTGGTTACAGTTGTAACACACCAACTAGCCTCTGCCTCTTCCATCCATACCACCACGGCCACCAGAAGCACCGCGACTGGAGGTACCACCCCGGTAACCGTAGCCATCATTGCTTGGTCCTTCATTGTGTACCCAATAAGCATCATAGGTGTGACACTCATCTTCATTATGTCCTACAGACTTACAGAAGTTACAGTGGGGGTTCTTCGGTTCTTGTCCATACCTTTGCAGGAGGTAACAGTTCTCAGGGCGATGCTGACCTGTTGTTCTGCAGAGCTCACAATATAGTACTTACTGTGGGAATGGGTTTAGCGCACCAGTATTCAGGTACTAGCTTACTAGAGGGCACCGTTCCTTGTCGTGGCCTTCGACTCAACATTGCATGCACCAAACCTCTTCGCGGCCAGGTTTTGCTTTCTTCATATCCCGAAGCTCCAGAGACATCGCTGCCAAGTGCACCTGGATTTGTGCAATACCAGAGTGATCATCTATAGGGGCGGTCTCAAGCTTCATTGCGATTTCCAGAGCCTCTTGCTGGTCAGCAACCTTCTGTTGCATGAGTGGGGTTCGGATATGTGGTAATAATGCTGCAATAAACCATTCCTTGTGCTGCACAGGACTAATGGTGAAGCTGACTTGGTCTAGTAGAACTTTGAATCTCTGGTCAAAGTCCCACACTGATTCGTCGCACTGCTGCTGAATCTCTTTCAGTTTGATGATAGACTGCGATTCTGATTTGGGCTTCTTAAATTCTTTGATTATAGCTGCCTTGATCTCATCTAAAGTAGGACTCTGGGTACTGGAGAATTTCATGAACCAGGTCAAAGCCCGGTCCCTGAAAGAAGTGATGAGCTGTGCACTTCTTACAGCGGGGTCTATAATCTTTTTAGCATTCCATACTGCCTCGCATAAAAACCAGAACTGTTCTGGATCCTCTAACCCAATTCCTTTGAAAACAGGGAGCTTAATATCATCAGCCAGGTGGGCCATGGTGGATCTAGGAGGGTTTGGAGGAGGACAAGAAGTTGGGGGGGGGTTTACTGGGGTAGACTAGCCGGCTACAGGGATATTCGGGCTAAGTGGATTGGCAGACTGTGACAGAGTTTCAATGGTAGTGGAACTGCGCGGCGGTGTGACCGGATGGTTTCCAAGGGAAGGGTTGTCATCCGGGTCTAATGCTTCAGAATTTATAGGGGACGGTGCGTTATCCTGGCCTAAGGAGTAGGACTCAAAATATCTCTTAGACACTTTTCCACTTCGCAGCAAACTACTTTGCGCAGCGAGGGTGTTTTCACTTGCAAACATATGTCAGTAACACAAACTCTAACAATCTGATTCAAATAGTAGTATTCCCTTTTCAGCCAATAGCATTTTAATTCGTAAGCTAAATAAATTCAAAAGCTTACCTCGTGGTCCGTGGAAAAATCGTCACTCGGCTTCACTAAAGGAAGTGCTTGTGTCGATGGCGAACTCCGTCACAAAGGCCTCAAGGGTCCGTGTGGTCCAGAAATCAACCGCTCGGGAGATCTCGTTGTTCACGCTTTTTAATATGTTAACTCTCTGTAAAAAGTCACATGCGCTACAATGCGGATTTGTATTCTCTTTCTCAGCAAATTTCAGATAAGTCGCATCAAGCCAATCACCGATTTCCTTCACAGAGGGCCTCCAGAACATAGCCCTCGAGGTACACCGTAAACCCCTCTTGAGCAGATACTGAGTTCAACTGGAAACAGAACCACTTTGTTGGGCAATAGGGCAGACCCGGGTTTAATCCTTTTGTGTCGCACCAACAAAAGACCCACATTGTTGGCCCTTTTGGCAACAACCTGCGAACAGGTTGCAGTCTCACCCGAAACAGCTATGGGGTGCCACAGAATCAGGTTTCTGCAAGCAGAGAGGGAGATTACTGTACCTTGTCCTTTAACAACTTATAATCAATAAACACAGAGCTCCGACACTTATATCTAAATAACTTTGCAGATAAATAAACATACAGTGACTTGCTCAACCCACTACAGGGAATTCACAGCGAAGCTATTTATTAATAATGATCTTACTTATCATATTTATACAGTTATTAATGCGTGAAAACAAACAGAAATAGAAAAAGCACAAGAACCACAACACCAGATATAACGTGGTTCACCCCCAGTGTAGGGGCTAACTCCACAGAACTGTGTTTATTTCAACTTTCTTCAAAATCATAGTTTTGATCTGCGCACTCAGCTGTAGATCTCTTCAGTCTCTTAAGCCGCGCACACAGCAGCGGGCCTCTGCGCACAGAGCTGCAGATTTCCCTTAACCTTTTACAAAAACCCTCTGCGCACACAGCTGCAGAGGTCATCCATGCACACAGCTGGGACTTAACCTTTCTTTACACAATAGCCTTAGCTTCGCCTTAACCTTCTTTACATCAAAAATCCTAACTTTTCTTATTTACAAAAATGCCTATTTATACATCGCGCTATTACAAAACCATGGCTTCAAACCATGGGCACCCAAAACCCTAAACCCTGGTCTTAAACCGTGGGTTTATTACAATAGAGAACTTTGACTCAACCCCCGACACCCCTAAGACTATTTTGAATCAACCTCCACTTACAACTCCTTTGGCCTGCGCAGATACTTTCCTTAAGGACCGTTAGGGTGCGCGCCCCAACACCAGATCCAAATGAAAGATGTCTAAATATGAAGATGACTTGAAGATGAAGATGATGAGAAGTTGACGATGATTCAGATGATACAGAGAAGAAGACTTGTGCTAATAAATTGTGTCGTGAGAATACCTTCCTAGTTAAGAGGGAGTGTTGATGTAATTGTAACTTCAAAATGTATTCATCCATATTTCTTATGTATTGTAATCTGATGTTTATTCCATGATATATTGTAATGTAATTGAGTCATATCATACCCCGATGTTTATTGCGGGAATTTTCTATAATGAGAAATTCATGTCAAGTCATTGTGGGTAACCCTCCTATTGGTCAATGGTTAAAGTCCCCACAGTTGTGGGGCCCTTGGGTTATTAGACTATCCTAGTGAAGTCAACCCTAGGTGATTCATTTTAAGTCAGGGAAACAGTCCCCACCATTGTGTTACCCTCCTATTGGTCGGAGCAGGCAAAGTCCCCACAAGTGGTGCGGCACTAGGGTTATTAGACACTCCTAGAGATGTCGGCTCTAGTAAGTAATTGTTGAAGTGAGGCTGACATGTTTGAGTGCACTTCAAGTGAACGAAAGAATATAAATAGAGAGTGAGCCTCTCTATTTATCTCACTTGCAACAAACACACTCACTCATTGAAGGTGCATGAGTGAGAGAGGGGAATCTCTCTTCGTGTGTGAGAGAGAGACTGCTACTATCAGGAGATCATCTTACTATTTTCCGGTTTTACCTTTTGTGCTGATTCTATCTCTGAGGAAGTTGCAGGGTTTTCTCCTTTATGGTTTCCCCGAGGAAAATTATTTGTGTCTCTTATCTCTTGTGTTGTGCTTATGTTTTACTATTGTGCATGTTATTCTCTCAGGTAAAGATCCTAAGATCATAATGCTAGCTTGAATGATGAAAAACTAACAATTGAAACTTGCAGAATATCACATCAATGAAGAAGCACAAGCAACTGGGCCCATTTAAATTTGACTTATTCAAAAGCTAAAGATTATACAATTTTGTATTTATTCTTTTTCTAGTAATGCACTAAAAGACAAAATTTTGTAAAGGAAGATTCGAGGAAGCCCAAAAGGTTTCGGCAACTCAAGAGTCATTTTTGTAATTTGTATAAGTATAAGTAAAGTAGATGTAGGGAGGGAATTTTCACTCGCATAGTTGCTGAAGCTTATTGTAAGAAGAACTATTTCCTTTTATAATGAAGAAGATGGAATTTTGCTGGAGAGAGTGTTGCATAAGTCTCAAAGCATGTTGTGTAAAGCTGAATGAAGAAATATTTCTTGTTTAGTCGTATATACAATCTATGAGATCGTTCCTAACCCTCTGAACTACTTCTGAGTTATGACTGATTTTACGTTATGTGATGAATCTTATGCAACAATGAATGATGGATGTTTTAATATCAGGGAGCTATCTCTGTGTTAATTTTATGTTGTGTGCATGTATCTTGTATTTATCAGATATTTGTAGAATTCTTTATGCAAACCATACAATACATTGTTCATTCTTATTTAATATATATCTTGATCCTCAGGGATAGGCTAGAATAGATTAGTTGTTATGTTCTGTTACTTGCATTTAATATTAGGCACTTGCATTCCATACCTAAAAGATAAAATATATAAATGGTGGATCGGGTCGCAATTGATAAAAGAGACTTTAAAACTACAACTTAACTCTACTGTAGCCGGATAGAAAAAAAGGACGGGTTTCCCATATCAAATAGTAAACGATCTATTTGGGAACGTTTATTAGGGAGAACCCCTACTGTTGGTACCTGGGATTTTTCTAGGCATCAATAGGACGTAGTAAAAAAGTTCTGGCATGATCATACCATACCTTCATCTAACCAAAGAGATGTGCTAAAGCTGAGAAAAGGTTCTACTGAATGTGAACCCCACGTTAAACACTTCCTTGACACAACATAGACTGAACTCTATGAGATATTCAGGAATAAGCACTCACAATTGAACCTAGGGAAAAGGTCCTTTAATAAATGTAAACCATGGTACGTTCGTATATGCATTGATCGAAACACATGTTGTTGTATATACCGTGTAGAACATGAATATTTTTATGACACGTATAAACATATATTTTGTGATTTGCATGCTAACCTTGAACAGGGCTGCAATGAATCTGTAATACCACCAAATGCATCGAGAGATTCTATCATCAACATCATGTGTCCAAGGCATGAAGGACAAAAATACTATGGAAAATCATGTCTATATGGGAATTCTTCCAGGTGCAGTGGGTTTTCTCTTTTTAACCATTGCATTCATGGAAGCATTGAGAATCAATTTGGCAATATGAGCGTGAAGATGCAGAGCTTCAAGTACATAACCTATCAATCAGATAGTGCGAAGAAAAGTAAAAAGATTGCATTGGTGAAGTCACAGGTGCAAATGATTATTGCATGTTTTTCCTTTTACATGTTCAATTTCTACATATACATTCTTGATAGGTCACATTCTAATACGACCCTTGTTTTAATGGAAATAGGTACGGGTATGTGATTTTTTTACCAAGTTCTACAAGAAAACCAAGTAGTATGTTCAACATGTGCATATAGCGCGATGGTAGGATGAGCAGTACAGAAAATGCAAGGATAGATTTCCCATTGGGACCATATTGTCAATTGTGGATTTTGCAAAAAACTACACCCTTCAGCCACAAAATGAATTTTAGAGTCAATATTACCATTCCGACCAAGTCAGCATCATTGTACATATTACGTATAGGCATGGCCCTAGGAGAAGCATTAACAACAGGATAATACATAAGGAGGCAAATTTTTACATAAGTGATGACAAATGCCCTGACCTGCATTATCTGCAACATTGTTTTTAAATTTTCTATAATCAGATAAAGGAGGGAGATACACAGATGGATCAGCAGTGGATGTGGTTAGATGGTTGTTGCAAGCCAGTTCAAAAATGCCCGAGTCTTCCAATGGATGAGTATGTTACATAAGACTTATAATGTGCTGCATATATGGAACCACTTTGAGACCGAGAACAGAAAAAGGTGAGCATGATGGGGCCGGTGCACGCATCAAGACCGCACTACGAATGGAGGAGATGAGGTTTACCAGAAACCCCCATATCAAATATGTAGAATCCATAGTTCAATGGTGCTATGCAACAATTTTATACCAAACTAAAGTGCAACATACATCAACAGGGGTAGGAAGGCCAGTCAAGAATTTTTGGCATGTGGTTGACATAGATTGATCATGTTCCTATAGTTGCGTCACAATACAAGGACCACATGGATTTCATTCAGTTCGAAGCTCAAACAACCCCCCATTTGAAATATGGATGCAGAAACTTGATTTCTTTTGCAGCCCTTGTAGCAGTGGTGAATGGGATGAATGTGAATGCATGGATTAGGTTGATGATTGGGATTGTGTGTCACTTGCAGTAGACCCACGTGTATTCAATTAAACAACCCACTTAGAGGAGGGTCAATCAACGATTTCAACAGACTAAGACCATATCTCATATCTTGTAGAAACAAAACACATATATGCAATTGTTGCCCCAAAAGACAATGAATGGGGCATGAATTATTGGTTGGCATGATGCATTCGAGGTAAGAAAATCCTGAGAGGATCATTGATTGATGATGAAGGAAATGAATTTCCTATTGGATCTATGGTGGTTGAGGGTGAATATCTTACACTAGATGGGAAATCAAAAAGAACTAGTGGGCATGTATTCATGGATTATAAACTAGGTTCTGTGGTGTATCACTTCACAAACCTGATTGTTGGCACGAACATCCATCTATAGACAATGTCAAACAAGAACTCAAGCAAGGTACGTTATGTCTTGCCTCATTCATAGCATGAGAGATTGATGGAGGAAATTAGAAACAAAGAGGATCCAGATGGCTATATTGAATGAGATTGGGTAATTGCATTTAGACTCCACTTGGGCGAAACCCTAGTTTGTGTAATCTGGCTTAGAGGCATGACTGGGTCATGCAAAGTTAGGGGGGAGGCCACCCTAGAAATAATCCTATGCCATGATCCCAACAAAACTGACGGTTCATCCATCGAATCCATTCTATGGTGAGTTGCAGTAGGCCTGCAAAATCCATTCAGGGACGCCTAGGCCAATTCAAGGTTGGGGTCCCCATACCAAACCAGGTGATGATTTCCAAATCTATCAGCTCTTGTAAGTGTGTTTTGGCGTGACCTCCATGGGCACACCACCCCTGGTTGCCCGACATAGGGTTTGGCAAGGCCGACGCACCATTGCAAGGGTTGCATGGACCCCATTGGGGTGAAACCCTAGTTTTCAAAATCTGACTTGGAGAAATTCTTGGGCCATGTGGAGTTTTTTGGGAGGCCACCTTGGCCATAATATCATGCCACAATCCCAACAAAACCGACGTTTTTCCATCGGATCCTCGGTCAACGTTCTATGGTGAGTTGCAGTAGGCCTGCAAAAGTTGTTCAAGGACACCTGGCCAATTCAAGGTCGGGGTCCAAAAGCCAAACTGGGCAGCAATTTTTTATTCCATTGACTCCCGTAGGTTTTTTTGGAATGTCTTCCATGGGAAAACCACCCCTGACCGCTCGACATAGGGTTTTGCAGGGACGATTCACCGGTGCCAGGGTTGCATGGACCCCATTTTCATGCAACTTTCAACTCGACATAACTTGGCAACCAGAGGTTGAATTGATGAGACGTCGACTCTGTTGGTCTCTTGGCATGCTATTACCTCTATTGGTACCTCTCCACTTTGTTTTCATGGCCCAGTGAGTTCATTGTGCATCGATTTCATAAGCTATGGTTTTGCTCAGTTTCCTTCAATGCAACTCTCACATTGGTGGCTCAACTCTGCAAAACCCTCCACCATTCTAGTCTTGGTAGTGCTTCCATATAGGCATTGGCCATACACACTTGTTGGAGCCAATGACATGCAATATTGCTGCTCCATTTTTTTCACTCCCGGACCGAGAATGACCAAGTGTCTATGGACCTTATTTTCATGCGACTTTCAACTCGACATAATGTGGCAACCGAAGGTCAGATCAACAAGCTATAGACTCCATTGGTCTCCTAGCATGCCATTACCTCTAGTGGGACCTCTCCACTGCATTTTCATGGACAGTGAGTTCATTGTGCATCAGTTTCATAAAATAGGGTTTTGCTTAGATTCCTTCAATGCAACTCTCGCATTGGTGGGTCAACTCTACAAAACCCTCCACCATTCCAGTATTGGTAGTGTTTCCATATCAACATTGGCCATACACACTTGTCAGAGCCAATGACGCGCAATCTTGTTTCTCCGTTTGGTTTTTCTCTTCCAGATCGAGAGTGACCCAAGTGTCCCTTAATGTTATTTTCATGTGACTTTCAACTTGACATAACTCGACAACTAGAAGTTGGATCAATGAGACGTTGACTTGGTTGGTATCCTAGCATGCAATTACCTCTAGTGGTCCCTCTCCACCATGTTTTCATGGCCCAATGAGTTCATTGTGCATCAGTTTCGTAAACTAAGGTTTTGCTCAGTTTCCTTCAATGAAACTCTTGAATTGGTGGGTCAACTCTGCAAAACCCTCCACCGTGCCAGTCTTGGTAGTGTTTCCATATCGACATTGGCCCTACACACTTTTTGGAGCCAACATCATGCAATCTTGCTACTCCATTTTGTTTTTCGCTCCCAGACCAAGAGTGACCAAGTGTCTCTGAACAACATTTTCATGCGACTTTCAACTCGACATAACTCGACTTTAAACTAGGGTTTTTCTCAGTTTCCTTCAATGTTGTCCAAATATTGTGTAATTGCATATTTGAATTTCAACTTATATTATCTTCATGATCAGGTATATTCTATCATTGGTTATGAATTCTAATTTGGAAAAACTTTGGGTTGAATTTGTTAAGTGATTAAACACATATCTTGAAAATAATTTTTTTAACATATATCTAGAAAATAAAAGAGTATATTTATTGATGTTGTAATTTGTTGTAATAAGATATTATGGATATGTTATATGCTTGGAAAGAGTTCCCTAAGGGATTTATCTNTGGACTAGGGTTTATTTTGTTGGGTTTCCTTGTGATATTAGGATGAAGATAAGTGAAATATTGGACCATAGTGACCACCTTCACACACATGTTGAGGATAAGTAAATGAGCATAGTAGCCACCTTGCACACATATTGAGGATAAGCATTGGAGAATTGTAACCACCTTTGACACATATGTCGAGGAGCAGTGGGAACAAGAAGATGTTGTACACAACTAGAGGAGGAATGCATTACATGAGGAAACTTGGATACGTATGAGGACACTAGGGTTTATATATGTAAGTAAAACTTGGAGAAGGAGATATAATACTAGAGGAATTGATGGTTGTCTTGCATATTCCATAGCCCTTGTTGTGAAGTCAAAGGAGGTATAATTAGGGTTCCAACCCTATAGAAGATACAAAGAAAAGAGCTAACGTCTTTGGTGATATTGTAGTATTGTTCTTGTGTGATACATGGAGGTTAGGGAAATACCATGGAAAACTTAACTTGATAAGTCTCAAGCTTCTTTTGATTCCTTGATTAGAAAAATATTTTTTTAAGTTTAGTTGATTTTCCATGGAGTTCTTGGTGCTTGTGTTGATACAATGGTCAATAAAATAGGGTTTGAGGAATCATGCTAGGATAGAAATGTTGACATAGAAACTGGTGCTAGACTTCTCTGAAAGGCCATGTGTTTCTATGATGAAAGATGATCAGGGTTCATAAACCCTAACGAGGAAAACAATTATAGTGTGGATACCTTAATGACAACAATGATAATTTGAGGCTAGCATCATTTATGGTTTCCAAATATATATACATACATATCATACATATACATAGATATAAGAACTGTTTCAATTTTCCAAATATTGTGTACTTGGAGATTTGAATTTTAGGTTATATTATCTTATGATTGCATAGATTCTAGCATTGGTTAGGCATGCTAATTTGAGATAATTTTCGATTGAATTTTTTAAGTAAACTTTACTGGTGTTTATTTCATTAGCTATCCTAAGTACAAACCTTTGGATAGGTCATCATGCACTTGTGTAGGCCATTAAGATGATGACTAAGGAAAATCCTCTGAAATAAAAGGAACTTGCTAGCCAAAACGACCCTTCAAACCATGATTGTACACCCAAAGAGAACATGCCGCTACCAAATGAAGGATCAATAGAGATGATGTGTCTTTTATAGAAGACACATATTCATGAACTTGTTTCATTTTTTATTTGTCAAGGAAGAACAATTTTTATGTCTTGGAACTCCTCACACTTGCTTTTTCTTCAGTGATATTTTAGTTTCTCTTATGTAGAACCACTTAGACCATATACCTAAGCTACAAGAGAAAATAGCAAAAAAACTAGGGTTTCACGAATTACAAACCATAAACCTAAAAACTAGGGTTTATAAATTTACACATATAACTACAAACTACGGTTATATAAAGTAGAAATTCACATACATAGAGATCATGTGCTATGTTAGTCTCACTTATGTAGAAATACTTAAACAACCTACCTAAGATACATGCATAAATAGAAAAAAAACTAGGGTTTCATGAACTACAAACCACAAACCTAAAAAATAAAGATTACAAATACCTAGAACATATACCTAACCTATAAGAACAAATGTCAATAAAGCTAGGGTTTCTTGAACTAGAAACCACAAACTTGAAAGCTATGGTTCACATATTTAGACATAGAACTACAAACTAGGGTTTATGAACTCACTAGATTTGTTACCCTCACTTCACTAGTAACTAGTAGAACCATATACCTAGAAGATATATTCCTTCACTACAACATAGCTAGGGTTTCATGAACTACATTGGATGTAATTTTCCTTACAATTATGCATGTAATTGAAGCATGTTAGTGGTGTTGATGGGACGTTATCATCATATCATACAAATTCAACCTCTTTTGCAACCGACATACATTAACATAGACCCCAATCAATCCACTTTTCATGAATATAGGACTTTCAAACTAAGAATGATTTCCAGCCAAGTCAAAATGATTATGACAGTCCAAAACACTAATTTCCAGCTTGCCAAAATGAGTGTAAAATCCCAAAATGCACGTACTAATGATAAACAAGAGTTGAAATGGAACTTTGAATTAGTGAAAGGTACTGTCAAAACAAAATTATTTCCATCCAAGCATTTAGCATTATGACAATCCTATATTTCACTTTTTAGCTTGTCAAGACAAAGGTACAATATTTTAAGTAAGCATCAATGATAAACAATTTTATAAGTGCTAAGTTTCCAAGCCAATGGGACTCTTAAACCAAATCAAATTTCCAGTCAAGTAAAATTTCTTATGGCAGTCCAAGATGTAATTTCTAGTCAAGTAGGAATGATAACAAGTATATTCACTTGGATTTTGATGACACAATGAGTTTCAAGCAATTCAAGGCCTTTTCTTGTATTTTTCCAAGTTATGGATGTTTATATACCACTGTCAAATTTGTTTAAGTATGGCTGGGAGTGATTATTTAGATACAGTCCCTTTAGGGTGTCTTTGTGCCACTTTAAGTTGAGTTATGGACAAATTTGAGGTGAGGCGTTAGTGAGTGGGTAAGATAGGAATGCAAGGAAGTGACCTTAGGCTATGATAGGTGGGTAAGAAGGCTATCAAGGCTTCCCTAAATAGGATATTATAGTCAAGAAGTTAGGGTAGCTTAGGATGAGTTAGTGGTGTTCTAGGGCTGTCCAAAATGGATATTACAGTCAGAGATATTATAGAGCCTCTTTCTCCCATAATTTTTTAATGTATGAGTTGTGGTTATATTGGATATGTTTTACCTTTTTCACTATGGTTTATAAAAGGAGTGCTTATGAAGCTCTAACCCTCTCTTATGTGAAGTAATCCATGCTTAAGCTTTGAAGTATTTTATTTGATTAGTCTATAAAGAATATGTGGCATATGACTACAATCCTAGGCATGCTAATATACAAACAAAAAGGTACTTTATAAGAGGCCACAAGAGATGGTTAGGTAGGGTTTCTATTAGGGTTTCCCTCATAGGTTTTAGGGTTTCATCATTGATTCTAAACCCTAGGTTATGCATGTTAAACCAAAAACACCATTTGGGTCAGGGTTTCCTCATTGATTATAAATCCTAGGTTATGCATGATAACCTTTAAAATTCAGTTAGGGTTAGGGTTTCCTCATTGATTCTAAACCCTAGGTTATGCATGCTAACTCTTAAATCATTAAAATTGCAACAAGTACAATAGATCATTAAAATTGCAAGTGCTCAACAATAGCATAAAAAATATGGATGTATTCAATGAGAGTAAGCAATGTCAACTTCATCTTCAAATGATATGAATTGCCAAATTTATCAAAATCAATGTTTTCCAAGTAGATGTAACAAATGCAAGCCAACAACAGTCATGTTCAATATGATTCTTAGCTCATCAATACTATGAAATTTCCAGTCAATGAAATGGTAGGAGAATATCATTCTAATATCAATTTCTATCTTGCAAAATGAGACAATAATTACTCTGTAAATACCAAAGGAAAACAAGTGCTTTCTATTGCAATTTGGAAAATGAATAAGACTATAGGTGTTAGTATGTTGGTTCAATATGATTTAGGCTTCGTCAACAATAATTATTGCAAGCACATCAACTGTAAAATACTACTGCATTCGACATAATGTATGCAAATCTGTAATAAAAGGAAAAGTAATATAAAAAAGTGCAAAATGATATATTAATATACACAAATTTCCAATCATATACAGTACTAGTAAAAAATGGAACATCGTTCCCAATGTCTATACAATGGCAACTCGTGTCGTATACAAAATATGTCAACTCGTGCCCTATACAAAATATGGCAACTCGTGCCCTATACAAAATATGGCAACTCGTGCCCTATACAAAATATGGCAACTCATGCCAAAATTCCACATCATGGTTAGTGTACACAGGATGGTCTCTCAATCCTCCTTCCCACGGAGCTCCCAGGTGCACCTCCAAAATCGATCTTCCTCTTCTCTGAGCTAGAGGAACCTCGATTCTTTTGGCTGCTTCAAACACCTCCCCTTGGGCTTTGAAACGACAACAATCAAATGTCAAATCCTATAGGAAATTGTACAAGTATAAAATATGATTTAAAAATAAAAATTATGTTTTCAAATCTTAAATAGCTCACCTCAGACGAGACTGAAAGTGGTGAGCAGGATACCCTCCTCCATGATCCAAGTCTCTTGGTAATACCACCCTGCAACATTTAAACAGTAAAATAAATCATACAATTTATTGCCTATGTTAATTTTCGTTAATATTGCATGAGATTTTCATAAACTAATCAATCACACTATGAACACAACAGGCTAGTCCTGGGGGCTAGCAGGTGGAGCGATCGGCTGGTCCTCGGGGGTGGAAAGTGGAACAATGGGTTGGACAACCTGCTCTGATGCTAGGTTGGATGACATAGCGGAGGATGTAGCCACATCGAGATTGGCTACAAACCTAGGGGAATGGTGGGAGAGGGTGTGGATTGAGTGGTCGAAGTGGTAAAGTACGACGATAAACTCCAACTGGTTGTAGAATGGAATGGGCCACCCTGGAAGAGGAAATGAGGGTGGTGGGGGAATATGGAGGAGGGGGATGAGGTCTAGGGTGGGGTGGAGGGATGGATAAATGTGGATGGATGGTGTATTGTGGTCAGAGGGAGGAGGGTGGAAACATGGGGAATTGCAAGGGAGGGGGTGGATGGGTGGGGCGAGGGGGGGGGGGGGGGGGGGGGGGGGGGGGGGGGGAGTGAGTGAAGGATGTGACGAAGAAGGGGCAGATGGATGGAAGTGTGGTGGTGGATGAGAGGCAAGGGATGTATGGAACAGGGTGGGGAGGGATGCAAGGAAAGGGATATGTATGCCAAGGGCTACACCTGGCATATATGGTGGGAAAAAAGGCAGTCGATGGAGAGATAGTGACACCAACATGCCTATGTACTTGGACCTACATACATATTCATGACCTCATGTATTAGTACATAAAAAAATATAACTATACAAATCTAATCCATCAAAACTAAAATTAAATTTATACTTTATTAAAAGATACCTACTCATGAGGGGATCTGTTGATCCTCGGCGGGGATGGCTAGTCACTAACTCCTGCAGACACCTGTTCATTTGCACAAAAATATTTAGATTTAATTACTAAATATTAACTACACTGGATGACAAGATTAACTACTAACATTAAATTTAATTACTGAAAGAAAAATACCTGTGTGTATGGTGTTGCGATGTGCTCTACAAGTGCCATGGCTCCATCTAGGTTGAAGGAACCAACATCCTCCCACCTGGGTGTTGGAGACTCGGCACTGAATATTTGTACATTAAAACAAATGAAGTCATCAACATCTAATTCTAAGTTAAATTTATTAGAAATTATGAGATTGCATAAGGTATAATCAATACTTAAACATTAAATAAAAGAATAACTAACCTGGTGTAGGTAGCTCTCTGTGGAATGATCCTGCATGGGAACATGGCATGGATTCCCACAAAGAGAACAATGATGTGGAACTAGTCCTGTCGAGCTGGATGGATCATCCTGGATACCACATGTAGTTGGTCTCCCTCTCCCACCACTAGTAGACTATGCGGAAGTGTGTCTCTCAGGGTGGTCCTGCTTGCTCTACGAGGACATAGCCACAAATGTGGTATGCCTGAGAAGGTGTCGTGTGGAACATCTAATGGACTCATGGATCTCATCTAGCCTGCTACCTAACCCAGGGGGTTGAGAAAGTAGGTTTGTCCCTCGCCTAGGTGCAGGAGGTCCTTTGAGTGGGTTCCGGTGGGTGTGAGGTCGATCTTGGGTTGAGCCAAAACTGACGCCCTGAACTCAGTGATGTAAAAGTAGTTCACATGGAACCCTAACACAAATGCAGCCCACAATTTCCTGAGAAAATACTGTGGGACCTCAACATTGTTGCATGGAGGATTGTCAAAAACCATGAACCATCTCTTCCTCCAATTCTCTCTCCATGGTCCATGCAAACTTTCCTCTTCCTCACATATGGAGGCTGTCCTATTCTCAAATTTGTAAATTTGCTCCACAGTTGGGATTTTGTGATATTCAAGTTTTTTATATCCTCTTTGGACATACCAATGCCATAATGTTCTCTCATTCGAGCCCTATATTCGCTCAAATTAGTTATCTCACTGTGGGCAATGTTTATTGACTCTATTATGTTTTGTAGTGATGTGGCAAGGGAAACTCGAGAGGGTTCCCTGGTGTTCTTTAGTTCATCACTCAAAATTCTTAATTGATTTAAATCCCCGTGTAATTCATCGTTGGGGTTTTCTTTGTTTAATTCAAGGATTGGGTCCTCTGATTGGTTTGTTTCATTCCTTTCTTATGATGGTTCATTGGTATTTTTCATTATGTTTAGGTAATTTGTACCTGCAATATCAAAATTTTCCCATTTCAATTCATTTTCATTTTTTTTAATTTTGTATTTTATTTGAAAAACAATAAAAAACATCAAAATAAACAAAAAAAATGAAATTCCTACTCCATCCACCTTACTCCAACATCATGATTGTCATTTTAGCCTAGTTGCACACTTTCGTTGGGCTCCTTGGGGGTTGTTTTCGCCTCCTTGGGGGTTTTTTTCGCCTCCATGTGCGCTCGTAGGTGGGTTGTGAACAAAACAAATTGTTCATTGTTTTTTTAAACACAGGGACATGCACATGTCCCTATGTGTGATCGCACAAAACATGCATGCTCATCCACATACACGTGCACGCACTTATATGCGAGCGCGTCATTAGGGGCATGTGTCTGCTCCTGTTTTCCACGCTGGAAATCCGACCTAGAGGTTCGCCACTGCCGAAGCAGGAGCACGTGCGTGCATACAAGGTTGCATGCAAATTCTTGTTTTATTCCACTCATGCGCTCCCTTTGCATCATATTTGGGTAGCAGGTTCTTATGTGCGCCCTTAACAGAGTGTTTTCCCTTATGTTCGACAGAAATAAATCTATTCAAACATAGGGATTCATGCCATGTATTGGATTCCATTAGACCCTATTAGTGGTTTCCTCTCCTTTAACAACAATTGTCATCGTTGGTTGTTGTTGAGAGGGTCTCTTTCGCATGCTACTTGGATCTAGTATGTGTGAGAGACGTGCAGGTTTATTGGTTCATGTACATCATGTTCATCCCATTTCTTCCAAATCATTGAACCTAGTTATGTACCTCATGTTGGTTTATGGGGGATGACTTAATTCCCTCCTTTCAGCATATTCCATTCCATCGACTTTGGATCATTTATTTTGGAATCAAAATATAGAGTCATTTGAGTACCTTAAGACTTGTAGTTATCAGTGGTGGGTTCTCTCTCCATTAATAAATTGGGAATACATTAATGTCCCCTAATCGATGGATTCTTCAAGTTTTTGACCTAAACACCTATATTCTCACTTGTTGAATGTACTCGGTACCTTGACACCATTTTCATCATCAGTGGGTTGTCCCACTTCTATTAACGGTATACCTCAATGATCGATAATAAGATGATGTTTCATCATGTTCGACCTCAACACCTTTATTCATGTGCTGGTACATTTACCATCAGTGGTTTGCATAGAAGAGATAATAATATGGTGGCGTTCTTATATATGCTACTATCTTGATCAGTGACAGTATCTATGGGACTTCAATTTTCATATCATATCAGTGTACTTCATTATGTACCAGATGTCTTCATTATGTATGGAGACCAAATTTCATTGTATATTGTACATGGTTTTGACCACTTTTGACATATGTCCACTATGTTTATTCCTGGCCAATGTATGTATATGTGCCTGATAGATTTTTTTTTTTATAATTTGAAGGATCCCAAAAATAATAATTATTGATTTATGAAGTCTGACAAACACTTTAAGTATATAATAATCATGCAGTATATGAGGTTTGAAAAGCACTCAACAAATTTCGCAATACCTTGCGAAGCTTCTAGAGCCTCCTTAAAGAATCCCTTATGGTCCCCCACATCGAACTATGGGCACTAGGTGCCACTTTCCTTATCTCAAGGGGCATCCAATTGGAACTAAAACTGAACCAACTCTATCCTAAAGGCTCATTGAAGGTATCATCATAGCCATTGCTCCCATAGGTCCTAGATACCCATTCATGGACTTGATATTCATGGCTTGTGCAAACGCTTCTCATTCATCATGAGTCATCCATTTCTATTGCAAAGGGGTACTCGAGTAAGAGGTAACAAACCTTGGATTACATTTTCCACTGCTCTAAAAGTCGTTGTTTTACCAAACCCTGTCCAAGCCATGGCCCTTGAATAACCTTGAAGCACATATGAATGCACATATATATAAATTGTGTTATTTAAAAAGCAAGTGTTATTGGAGCTAGGTACATGTGACGCTAAAAAAAGGTAAAAAAGCTAGAGGAGTTGTTTCTAATTGAAAATAAGTGGATGGGAAAGAGGAATAGACTTTTATAGTTAAATTATTTTGATTTTTTATTCCTTCATATAATGTTTTGTATCCATTTTATCTTTTATAGTTTTATTTTACATCATTAACAATTTATGTATTCAATTTTAACGTGAGGAAATATTAGAATCATGGTACCTCCTATTTTTCTAAAGAATTTAGAAAAATGAGGAATTTCTTCTTCTTTTCAAAATGGAGGATATTGTCGATTTTTTGCAGGGAAGAGACCCATGGGGAACTTTATAAATTTCCAAACTCATGTCCGAGAATAACCATGATGAATACATCCATATGAAGAATTAATGCAGGTTGTGAAATTGACAATTTTTAGCTAACATGACGACACAAATTACATGAACTTTTTGAAACTTTAACAGATTGTCGAGAAGGTCAAACGATGATGGTTTTGTTCAAACAAAATATGAACATGACCAGTATGACAAGCCAAAAAAAATGACCCCAACTTCATGACATGACAATATCGAGGGGGAAAGACAACAAATATCCAAGACTTGACTCAACCACACTATGATGATGCACATGATACAACTTGACGGATCTACCAAAGGGATGATATGAAAGAAAAAATGGTGAAATAAGATATCGCCATGATAAGCACATTGAACTAGATGTGATAGTACAAATGAAGTGATATTGCAAAAAAAATTAGCATGTTCTCCTATGGTGTCATGTTTCGAAACTAGCTCATGTCTTTGCATCCATCTACATTGTTACAATTTACTAAATTTAACACTAATATAGATTCAAAGAATCCATCTACACTATTAAAATTTAGTAAGTTGTACAAATTCATTGTCAAAATTGTAATTTTTCATTATTGGAGTGACACCATTAAAAATGACCAAATAAATGACCAATTGCTATGTGATCATTTTTAGGTTAGTTCTTCTCTCCTCATCAATTTGGTCATTTATCTTCATCATTTTTAGTTTAGTTCTTATCCTATGATTGAATTGGTCATTTATCTTAGTCATTTTTAGTTAGCTCACTTAAAATTTCTCAATTTTGGTCATTTATCCCTTGAAAATGTTAAATTTTCATATGCTTAGCTAAGACATCAGTATTTCATTTCATTTTCATGACAAAAGCATATAAACAGGATCACTGAAAGATAGACAATCACAACCATAAAAAAGGAACACAAAGATTTATCCTAGGAAAACCCTAAAGGGAAAAACCTAGCAAAAGCTTCCTCAATATAGATGCCCCAAAAGATAAAAGATAAAACCAGCAAGGAGATCAAACCCTGATCCTCCTCCTTCTCCAGCTACTTCTCTTCTCCACTAATGTGCTACACAAGTGAGAATGCGTGTTTCTCAAATGAGGAGCACTACACTTCTATTTATATTCATCCGTTCACTTAAGTTAACTCATTTGACATGTAGGCTCGAGTTACACATGTAGGCTCAAGTAACCACACTGGGGTGCTGATGATCCACCTTTACAATTAGACGGGACTACCTCATGACTCTTATTGGTTCTTTCGATTAGGAGCATCGGGGTACAATGTAATACAAGTGGTTCTCCCGGAAGGACCATCAGGGACCACAAAAAGATACATATAGAATATTCTTCGAAGTTACAATATTTCAACACTCCCCCTTAACAAGAAGGGTATTCTACAACAACATCAACAACAACAAGAGTAGAGATAGGGGACATCATCAACATCAGTAGGGTAACACATCTATAAATCATTGGAAGCTTTTCAACATCATGTAGTCTTAATCTTCAGTCTTCAGTCTTCATCATCAGCAACATCTTCAGTCTTTGATCAGCAACATCTTCAGCATTTTGATCTTTCAATTAGCAACGACATCTTCAGCACTTGGACCTTTCGATCAGCAACATCTTCAGCACTTTGATTGTTCGATTAGCAACAACATCTTCAGCATTTTGACCTTTCGAACAGCAACATCTTCAGCACTTTGAATTTTCGATCAGCAACAACATCTTCAGCATTTTGACCTTTCGATCAACAGCAACATCATCATCATCATATTCTGATATGTCAATCATAATCATCATCACATTCTGATCTTTTGATCAGAAACATCATCATCATACTCTGATCTTTCGATCAGAAACATCATCAACATAGAAACATCATCATCATACTCTGATCTTTTGATCATAAACATCATAATCATAGTGCATCATCATCATACTCTAATCTTTAGATCAGTATGTCATCATCATCATACTCTGATATTTCGATCAGTATGTCATCATCATCATACTCTGATCTTTCAATCAGTACGTCATCATCATACTCTGATATTTCAATCAGTATGTCATCATACTCTGATCTTTCGATCAGTACGTCATCATCATCATACTCTGATCTTTTGATCAATACGGCATCATCATCATCATCAGCAACAACCTGCAATCCACAGCTCAAAGACAAAAAGTCTTTGGATCATTTTTGGACTTAAAGTCCATGGATGATACAATCCGACCACATTCTCGACAAGCAAAGTTACCGGATTGATTACGAGAGAATCAGTCCCTATCACTTTAGGACTAAGTCCAAGGACGATGCAATCCTACCACATTCTCGAGGACCGAAGCCACCGGATTGATTACAGGAGAATCAGTCCCTATCACTTTAGGACTATGTCCAAGGATGATGCAATCCTACCACATTCTCGAGGACCAAAGCCACCGGATCTACTATGGACAGATGTCCTGGGATGATACAATCCCTCTTCATTCTCGAAGACCGAGGTCTTTGGATCACTTTAGGGCAAGTGCCCAGGGATGATACAATCCCATCACGTTCTCAAGGACTGAGGTCACCGGATCTATTATGGACAGATGTCCCGGGATGATACAATCCCTCTTCATTCTCGAGGACCAACGTCTCCAGATCACTTTAGGGAAAATGCCCAGGGATGATACAATCCCACTGCAACATCACTACTCCCCCTTTCGAGGAAGGTCTTTCCGAACAACACCAAGCTTGTCTCGAAAGTGTTCGAACTCTACTCAAGGTAGAGGCTTCGTCAGTACATCATCATCCAAACCATCATCATCTACATCTTCAGTATGTGAATACTGAACTATCACCATCTGTATCTCCAGTATGTGAATGCTGAAAGCATCATCATCTATATCTTCAGTATAGAAATACTGAAAGAATAATCATCTCTATATTCAGTATAGAAATACAGAATCACCATCATATGTATCTACAATATGTAAATACTGAAATATCATCTATGTCTTCAGTATGGGAATACTGAAATCATCATCATCTTTATCTTCAGTATGGGAATACTGAAATCATCATCATCTATATCTTCAGTATGGGAATACTGAAACATCATCATCTCTATATTCAGTATAGAAATACTGAATCACCATCATCTACATCTATAGTATCATCATCTGCATCTTATCTTATATGTAGAAATACCGGATTTCTACATGTTACGTCGGAACACAGGGTTCTTTGTCATCACAACTATGGTTATCACATAGAATCATTGTAGTGTCCATATTCAGGTCAAAGAGACCTGATATCAGCTTCTGAACCCATATGGCTTCACAACTTAGTAGAGCAATCTGCTATGTATTCTGCTTCAACCATGCTAAGAGAAACACTGGACTGTTTCCTGCTAAACCATGAACTCATAGCAGACCTCAAACAAAAGCATATACCTGATGTGCTTTTCCTGTTTGAGATACTTCCAGCCCAATCTGCATCTTTGTAGCCATACAATCTATACTCATGGCTACCATCATAGTATAGAACAAATTCTATAGTCCCTTTCAGATATCTCATCACATGTTTTGTAGCTATTAGGTGAACCCGTCTTGGTTGAACAAGATATTGACTTAAGGTGTTCACACCAAAACAAATGTCTGGTCTGGTATTTGTTAAGTACATCAATGACCCAATGATCTGTTTGTAGTGAGTCACATCCACTAACTATAATGAGTCATCATCTAACAGCTTCAGGTTGGATTCCATGGGTGTGGCCATGACTTTGCATTCCAACATATTGAATCTCTTCAATATCTCTACCACATACTTTCCCTGGTTGAGAAAGATTCCTTCTGAACTTTGCCATACTTCCAGACCTAGGAAATAATGCATTAACACAAGGTCTTTCATCTCAAATTCTTCTGCTAGTTTCTTCTTGCTTTCCATGATCTGTTTCTCATTCCCTGTCAAGAATAAGTCATCCACATATAGTAATAGAATGACAGGTACATCTTCTACAACCTTGTAGGAAAGGTTAGGATAGACTTTACTCTTGGAAAAGCCCATGCTCATCAGGAAACTATCTATTCTTCCATACCAAGCTCTCGGAGCTTGCTTCAGGCCATAGAGGGCCTTCTTCAACTTGCATACTTGATTCCATCTGTCTTCAACTTCAAATCCTCATGACTATTCGATGTAAAACTCTTCCTCAATCATACCATTAAGGAAGGCTTGTCTTTACTTCATCATGGAAGAAATTACCATGATAGTTTTGAAGGAGGTGTACCTTGCTTCCTGGAGTAAGTGTCTCTTCATAATTAATTCCCTCTTTCTGATAGAAACCTCAAGCCACAACTCTTACCTTACTTCTATCAGCAACATATATTATCTTGCAAATCCATTTGGAAGATACCACATTCTTGCTTTTTGGTTTGAGTACTATATCCCAAACATCATTCTAGTATCATAACATCTTCTATGAGTTTGTCTTCTCAGGTCATCAACATATCCTAGTCTTCTACATTCAACCTTGAAGGTTGGAACCCACTTTACTCTTGGTAAAGTCTCAATCCATCACAAAGCTATCCATCATGTCATACCATGTCGAACTCAGATATAATTTTCTGTAGTCACTCCCCCTGAAGTGGAGTATCATCTACCCTCTTCATTCTATACAGGTGGTTCTATGCTTGATATATACTGGTCAATAGAGTATGTCATGTCATAGTCTATTCCTTCTAGGGAGAATCACGAACCTTTCTTTGTACACTTGTTCCATCATATCATATACATCATTCCCCATGATCAACTGCTATTCTTTGATCATAGCTTCTTTCATAGCATTATTTTCTTCATCTTGAGTTATCTCTTGTACCCATCGTGGTCTTCATCCTTCAAGGTGGATCTACCACTATCTGAAGCTCTTTCTTCCTTCATGGTGTCTCTGACCCTGGGAGCTTTAGATTCATGTTTATGGGAGTGAATCTTGAATTGTCATCACTTGTTCTTCGGAACAAGTCTCATCCTTCTTTTCTTATAGGAGGTTGTACATGACCTTTCCTGCAATTCAAATGCACCAGTTGTATGGTTAGAACTATTTCATAAAACATATGCATAACGACAAATTCTTATGCATCATGCAACTATTTAGTCAATACAACATTCATCCATATCTCACATAAAATTTCTAGATGCCTTCCATCTCCACCATGACATTATTGAGATTGTGCACTAATCCAATGTGTCAGCAAAGAGGTTTGATAAGTAGCAATGGAGAATTGTATAGCACCATGAGCTACTTACCCATCACATGCATATTAGTAGTATACAGTCATTAATGCAAACAATCTATCATGCATAACACATCAACTGAATATAATCAAATGTATAACAAAACAATATCATGAAATGACAATTGAATACTTATCTTTTATTTGTTTTGTGGGTAGAATCCATATTGATCATTCTGCTTTATCATCTTCTTCATTCATGAAATCATCATTTCTTATCCAAATGACAAGAATTGAGTTCTTCATATTCCTCATCGCTTGAGAAATCTTCTTTGAATGGTGAGAGCTTGATCTTCAATTGCTCCCATCTTCTTCTTCTCTTCTTATGAGTCGAGCTGAAAGCAATTACTTCCTTCTGGCATACATTCTTTGCATGAATCCCATGATCCTGGGAATCCATTCAAGGTGGCTATCACCACTTCTACAATATCCACTTATTCTTCTACTGCTTCAAGTTGTTCTGCATTCTGGATCTTCACATTCTTCAACTGTTTTCTCAAAGCCATCTTCTGATTTAAGTTCTTATCTTCAAATAGCTTGATCAAGGAATCAAAAATATTTGGTGTCTTTAGGGAAGACACTTGTGGTACAAGTTGATCCATGATTGAATCAACAATGATCTTCTTGGCCTTGATCAAGTTCTTCTTGTGTAAGGCTTTGAGCCTCATCTCCGTATGGAACCGGAACCTCTCTACTTATGTAGGTGTCCAATTCATTTTCTTTAGAGAGATCATATACTTCCATGCTTGGAATTTGTCAATTTTACCAATCTTATCATCAAGCTGTTAGGGTTTTTCAGAGAAACCCTAATTTTCAAAACTTGGAATATTTAAGATATGATTGGATAGAAATATATATCTCTTCAAATGGAGCTGTCTAATGTACTCCTTTTCTGAAAACAGTGGAGGGAAGCTCCCGGAACAGGAAGCCCTAGTTTTCCAATTTCTTCTGCAGAAATGCCTATCACTGTTTCTATGATATCTCTGAAATTACTGCTCCTATGTGTCTGAAATTTTTCACTGAGGTAACCTAGAATTTCCTTGATCCAACACCACAAGTTTCATCAGAATTGGTTTCACCAATTGGGATTTACGATCCATTTCCCACGGTGACCTATTACAGGGCTGTTCAGAACATCGAAGTTGTACAGACTACCACATGTCACTGTTTCATCTTCTGGTTCTGAAATTTGGACCACAGAAATTACAGTCTGTGATATTTCTGGAACATATTTATGAATTCAATTTGGACCTCTTTATCCCAAGATATAGCAATGTTCCCCAGGTGTCCTGTTTAGGGATGAATTCTGGAAGAGGCTAGAACCCTAACATGGAGGGATCATATCTCCGAAAATATAGTGCATCTGAGGCTAAATTTTGGACACAGTGTACATCAGAATTTTATATTCGGCCTCTGCAATTTTCAGCTCCTTAACCTTCGCCAATCTCGGGATATAGCGAATTTACCAAAACATAGCAATTTTAGTGTTTAGGGTTTTTCTAGCTCGGTGTCAAACTAGGGTTTGACTTTCCCGAAGTTTCACCCAACTAAAAAACTTGATCCAGGTATCTAGACTTCGATTTTGATCAGGAGAGAAATCCTATTCTAGGCTCACTCAAAAATTCTTCTTCTGCAAGAAGCCCTAATTTCCCGCACCGAAAACTAAAAATGCTTGGAATCGAATTCTGCTTCGACAGAAAGATGCGCCCTTCAATGGAGAGTCAGCCTAGCCTTCTTTTGTTGATCAATTGTGGAGAGAGAACCAAAAATTAAGAATCCCTAGATTCTGTAGCTGCACAATGTCCTCTTTTCTGGGTGGCCCTGATATCATGTTAAATTTTCATATGCTTATCTAAGACATCAGTATTTCATTTTATTTTCATGACCAAAGCATATAAACATGATCACTGAAAGATATACAAGCACAACCATAAAAGAGGAACACAAAGATTTGTCCTGGGAAAACCCTAAATGGAAAAACCCAGCAAAAGCTTCCTCAATATAGATGCCCCTAAAGATAAAAGATAAAACCAGCAAGGAGATCAAAGCCTGATCCTCCTCCTTCTCCAGCTACTTCTCTTCTCCACTAATGCACTACACAAGTGAGCGTGTGTGTGTCTCAAATGAGGAGCACTACACCTCTATTTATATTCATCCGTTCACTTAAGTTAACTCATTTGACATGTAGGCTCGAGTTACACATGTAGGCTCAAGTAACTACACTGGGGTGCTGATGACCCACCTTTACAATTAGAGGGGACTACCTCATGAATCTTATTAGTTCTTCTGATTAGGAGCATCGGGGTACAATGTAATACAAGTGGTTCTCCCGGTAGGACCATCGGGGACCACAAAAAGATACATATAGAATATTCTTCGAAGTTACAATATTTCAACAGAAAAAGCCATGGGAGGCAAATTTTTTGGTCTCTTGGTCACTTATCTCTCATTTTATACTAGTGATAGAATCTTTCCATAGTTGCTACTATGTAACCTCTTCATATGATGAAGGATCTAAGTCACTGATGTTTCTCATCAATGTAACATATCCTAAATACCTATTAGACTGATTTATTTCTCTAGACGTTCCTACTAGTGCTCAATGCTTCTCATCATCTCTTAATACATCTCAACACCATGTTGACCTCCTCTTTGAAGGAGGTTCATCACTAGTTCAACTAGTTCATTAATGACAAGTAGCTCTACATGCTCTACTAGATTCTCCCTTTGAACATCAGAAGGGGAAGAACCCTTATCATGATCCTTTGATATAGGATCCTTAACCTCCTCTATCTCTGGATCACATTCAAGCTCTTTTGACCGCTTGAATGTTGTCTCCTCATGGAAAGTCACATGCCGACTAACCTCAACATGTCTCTCACCAGGTACATATATTCTCAATTCCTTGGAGGTAAGACTTTAACCAAAAAAAAAAGGTTCCATTCTTGCTAGAAGGTTCCATCTTGGTTCTCTTTTCTTTTGGTATGTGAATATACACAAGACATTCAAAAATCTAAAGATGTGATATGTTTGTTTTCTCACCAGTGAACACCTCTTCAAGTGTTTTCTCATTAAGAACTTCGTGCAAAATTTTGTTTTGTATGTACACTGTTGTACTAGTAGATTCTTCCCACAAATAAGCAAATATATACTAATCATGTAACATGGATTTTGTAGCCTCATAAATTGTTTTTTCTTTCTCTCTGCAATCCCATTATGTTGTGGGTTGTAAGGAACTATTAATTGTCTACATATCCCCGCATCGGTACAAAATTCATTAAAAGCATTTGATTTGAATTATCCACCATTATCAGACCTTAGGGCATGGAAATGCCTACTTGTATGATTCTCAACTAAGGATTTATATTCTTGGAATTTACTGAAGGTTTCACTTTTGGATTTCATGAAGTAAATCCAGGCCTTACAAGAGAATTCATCAATGAATAAAACATAGTAGAGATCCCCACTAAGGGACAGGGAAGACATGGGTCCAGAAACATATGAGTGCAATAAATATAAGATTCCTTTAGATCTAGTATGGATGCTAGGAAACTTATTTTTAACAGTATTTCCTAAAGCACAACCTCGACAAACAGTATCATGTACATAATCGAAACTAGGCATACCTTTCACCATTCACTGCAAATCAAGGAGTGCTTTTACGTAGAGGTGTCCAAGAATCCTATGCCAAATATCACATGGGATGATAGTATGATGTGTCATGGCTGAAATGTACTTTCCTAGGACCTTTTAAATCCCTCCTTCTGAAACCCCAATAATAGTAGCAGTATCAATGTTCTAGTTCTTTGACCACAAGTATGCTTGATTTTCCAAGAAGATGACTCAGAATCCTTTATCTTCAAGGATAGAAACTTAGAGTAGGTTCTTCTTCAATCTAGGGACATAACGAATCTCCTCCACATGTAGTGTGTCTCCCGAGCTTAGTTGTAAGCATGTAGATCCAACTCCTTGGATTGAGTATGTGGAATTGTCTCCCAATTTTACCCTACATGTAAATTGTTTCTCTTTTAGGTTGAAGATTGCACCCTTGTATCCTGGCATGTGCTTTGAAGCATGACTGTCAATTAGCCATGTATCGTCCCCTTTGATGAGAGATCCAGAAAAAGAAGAGACGAGGTAATACTCCCTCCTTGTCTCTTTTTCTTCGGGTGCATATTCTTTCAAAGTTTATTCAACGATGGTGGAAGCATGAAATATTCCTTCTTTCATGTTCTTCATAGGGAAATCACATATAAAGTGCCTCTTATTTTGACAATAAAAGCATAGAATCTTTGATTTGTCAAAACATTTATTGATCACTTTCTTCTTTTCACGGAGGGACTTCTTGGGAGAGAATGGCTTCCTCCCTTTCTTGGTTCTTTCCGTAAGAGATAAATTCTCCTCCTTGCTCTACACCACCTTGTTCTGGATGCAACCTTCTTATTGAATGCAATCATGCCAAAGTATTTCAAAGTTGGGTTGTTCTTCTCTTCCACTTACAACAACAAGAAAGGTATCCCATGAGGTAGGGAGCCCCTCGATGGAGGTTTGAAGGATATCATCCTCATCCATCTCCACATCGATGCTTGCAATTTGATCCTTCACCTATGAAATCTTTGTGAAGAATGAGGCTATAGTCTCATCTCTTTCCATCTTCATGTTGCAAAACTTGTTCTTCAAATCCCTCTTTTGGGTAAGGGCCTTCTTCTCATAAATATTTGCGACTGTGTCAAAACACTCATTTGTCGCCTTCAATGGTCTGATCACTGACATGATGTTGTCCTTCATGGAGTCATACATGACCCTCTTTGTCTTTGCTTGATTATTCTTGTAATTGGTTCTTCCTGCATTTGTAGTAGGATCTTTGGTCATGGTGGTCACAAAGAAATTAATATCATGCTCTTCGAGAATGTTGATCACTCTCTCCTTCCATGTGTTGAATTTTGTTATGCCTTTAATTCAGTCTTCCGGTCAAACGGAGATTGATGTCATTTCTTCAAGCTCTTGCTCAATGCTTCAAGATCCTGCATAGGTTTAGAATGTTTGCACAAAACTAAGCTCTTGCACACCCTTTCTCTGATACCATGCCAATATTTGAGAAAAATATGAAGATACTTGAACTTTAAAACTTTTGATAAACAAATCCAGTGCATGTAGATCCCATAAAAAAATTCAAACACACAAATTATCCAATCCATAAGACACGTGATGTACCCTAGAAAAACCCTCCAAATACATAGGATGAAAATACCTACAAACAATCCTTTGAGTATGATAGATAATGATAGAGAATGAGTTTACAACACTTGTATATTGCTTGACAAAAGATATCAAAGAAGAACTAGAGAATACAGATCATACTGAATAGTGTCTCCACCTTGCCAAGTGCATAGCAATCTAATAACAAGCTTATTGAGTCATAGAATGAGAGGTAACGAATGGTTGCATGAATTTTGGGCATTGTGAAGACTGTTTACACTATCCACACATTACCTATTGTTACTTCCTTAATTTGGTGCCAAGTTGTCACCTCATAATCATCTCCCACGCTGAAGATATTGTCCATTCATTAATTCACTATTGTTAACTGCCTTTAACTAAATGTTAATTGATTGAACTGAACTGATCAACTAACTTCTTGACCATTAGTTAGGAGTTTAATTGAATGTCTTTAGTTATTCACTATTAGTGCCATCCACAACAACCACTTTGCATAAATCAAGGAGTAGATTCCTTAATTAACTGAAACTTGTTTTCCACAACTTAGACTTAATTGATGTTTGTGCAATTCGAGTTCATTGAAGGTATGACAGGGGAAATTTGAAAAATTACTCTGTCTCTGTGCTCATCTCATTTGTCATTAATTAATTTGTGTTTGGTCCATGAGTGTTTAATTAAATAATCATCTTTATCATATTATACTCAGAAGAATTGTTTCTAACCTATGATCATATGTATTACCCCGGGTCATATAGTCATATGCTAAAGTAAATCACTCTAGGGGTAGCTAATCCCTTAAGGAGACTTATAGCACCTCGTGACCATGACTAGCCATACATCACATAGTATATCCTCATGATTTAATACAACATGTAAGTTATATGATCTTGATACAACACAAGACCAATTTTGATACAACAAAAGAGTCATGAACTTAATACAACATAAGTTTCGGGCTTGATACAACACAATATCTTGATCTTAATGCAACATAAGATCATAGTACATACATCTCTCATGACGTCAACATCCTAGCTTGATACAACACAAGCTCTTAACTTAATACAACATAATTTTTAGACTTTATACAACACAAGTCTCATGGAGAGATTTCTGAACTTAATACAAAATAAGTTCCGGACTTGATACAACACAAGTCTCATGGAAAATGACTCCTGATGTGGTACATTTAACAACATTAAGGGCCTGATAACCTTGAGCAGACGAGTAATGGTCAGGCACATATCCCCATCCTCTAGTATCCTTAGCCCTGGATAAATATTGTGCTTTCCCTTTTAACATAGACATCAAAGAATTCCATCACTACAGAAGTGGCGTTGGGGGGTCTAGCCCTTTCCAACCAAACCATTTATTCTCCTCATTATCCCAAACTTAGAGGTCCCACAAAGTTTTGATGCCTTAACATGTTAACCAAATTTTAAGAGGTTCCATGGTTTCAATGATGGAGAAGAGTTTGCTTCCCATTATTCGATCCTCCCAAAGATCAATTGTTTTCCCATTGCCTGGGATTTAAAAGAGATTTTTTTTGAAAAAAGGTGTGAGCTTTTACAAATAAGGAAGATAGGGGATCCCGAGCTTACCACATGGAGGATATCCAGACTTCGTAGACGAGTCCTTGTGAAATATTTTTTCCAAATAGCTTTTCTAACCCAGCCGAGACTTGTCTCCGTAGAATTATTGCTCCAAGTGCAAGGTTATGTGCTTTGAGGTCTTTGATTTGAAGCCCTCCTTCCTAATAAGGTTTTGTCACTTTTTACCAGCTCACTAGAAGTAATTTCCTGCCATTTTAAATGGGTAAGATTGATAAAACACATTTGATAAGGACTAGCTTACTTGCTAAATTTAGCCATCATGCTCCTCATGTTTGCAAGCACAACTTAAATTTTTATAATCATTATTAAGATTATGGTTTTCAAAATCATAAGAATTTATTTTCTATAAAGATTATTAAAGTTATTTAATTGTTTTGGATTTAACAACAATTAAAAATAATACAAATACTAAATAAATAGTTGATTTTTTTATTTAACAATAAATTTAAATAAATTTATATATAAATAAATTATATAATTTTTTAACATGTTAATTTTTTTTAATTTAATATATTAAATTAAATCAACCTTTATGATACAAGTACAAACGAGACATAGTGTTCCTTTTTTCATAATTTAATAACACTAGTTTATATTCATTCTAACATTTGATATAAATACAGAAGTTAGACACGTCTTTGTAAAAGAGATCACAGTCAAGTGTTGGTCAAGGCTTTAAGTAGAAAGTTAGACACGTCTTTGTAAAAGAGATCACACTGAAGTGTTAGGTTAAGGCTTTTGAACTCTGAATGGATTACATAGTGTTGCTTTTTTTATATAATGTAATGATAATAGATTATATTGATTCAACCTTTGATATAAGTACACAAATTAGATATATATATTTTTAAGAATTCATATTAGAGTTTTGATGAGAGCTTTAAATATTTTGAAATTTGTTTTTGTTTTTTAATTTAAACTCATAGATTATATTGACTCGATGTGTAGTCTAATTGATAATTGATTTCTAGATATGTTCAGATAGGAGAGCCTGCTCATATTGGAGATCTCCACGGGGATGGGACCTCTGAACTCGTTCTGGCTAAGATTAATGGATGTTAAATTATTACAGTTGCCAATCTCCACAGGAATCTTACCTGATAATTGATTTCCACTTACATCAAGCAACCGCAAAGAACGTAATTTACCCATGGATAAAGGAAGGGGGCCATTCAAACGATTATCGGGAATATACATCACTGCTAACACAGAGGATACATTATTAAGTTTTTCCGGTATGGTTCCGGTGAGATTATTGCTATGCAGTATGATATCAGTCAACTTTGGTAAGTATAGCAAGTCTGCAGGAATCGACCCATTTAAATGATTTCCCCACATTGAGACTTCAACCAAAGAATTGCATGTGCCCAGACAGTCTGGAATCATGCCGACGAATGAATTATTTTCTATATGTAAATATTCGAGCTGTCCGCCCCTGCACAAATTCGGAGGGATGGAACCAGTCAATCTGTTGGAAGAAACATCTATTTGCACTAGCTTTCCACTTGCGCCCAGGTGTTGAGGCAGGAGACCTGTGAAATTGTTATTCGAAAGCCTCAAAACCTTCAAATCGGGCAAGTCCCCAATGAAAGATGGAATCCGACCGTGTAGCCTGTTCTGGTAAAGATTCAGCTCTTGCAACTCGTTTAGCGCGGAGAGTTCCACGGGTATTTCACCACTAAGACCACAAAATTTCATATCGAGATGAACAAGCTTGCTCAAATTTCCTATCTCCGGAGGAATCCCTCTAGGAATCCCTCCATCAAATGTATTGATGGCTTCATAATAATACGAACTTTCCAGATAAAGCATCTTCAGGTTCCCTAAATTGCCAAGCTCTCCCGGTATTCTTCCGCTCAAAGTATTTAGAGACAATGAGAGATATTCTAAATTTTTGAGTTTCCCGTACTCACCGGGGATGCTGCCGAGAAGTCATTAAATCCCAGGTCAAGATGCCGGAGCTTCACGAGATACCCCAAATCGAGGGGCAGTGTCCCTGAAAAATCGTTGTAAGAGACGTCGAGGACCTCCAGATTCTTTAATTTTGATATATCAGAGGGAAGGCTTCCATTGAAGTTGTTATAGGAGACGTTGAGTAACGAGAGTTTCTCAAGATCGCTCAAATCCAGTTGCCCCGACAAACCGTTGTAAGAGTCATCGAAAGCGTTGTCAGAGACGTCGAGGACCTCGAGCTTCTTCAATTTTGATATGTCAGAGGGAAGGTTTCCATGGAGGAAGTTACTGGAGACGTTAAACAAGCGGAGGGCTGACAAGTTTGTGACCTGAGTGGGAAAGGGGCCTAAAAGGCTCATGTTGGAGAGATGCAGACTCACTACTCGGCTGGCATGGTCACAATGGACGCCAGTCCATGAGCAATGGGTGGTGTTGTCGAAGGCTTTCCAGCTTTCCAACATACCATAAGGATCAACCATCGTTGCTTTCATTGAAATCAGCACTCTCCCGTCTCCAAAGAATGATGAATTAAGGACAGCAGATGATGGGTATAGAAACAAGGTAGTAAGAAAAACAGAGATCTGGATGGCAAATATTTGCAGGTTCATTTTGAAAACTACGATGACAATACTCCTGCTATGACTACAACAGAGAAGAGGTCCAAGCTGGAGTATAGAACCAGTAGAGTTAAAAACCAGGCACCTGGACGGCTCATGCTTTAAAGACTTCATAACGTTTAGACATTTCAAAATTCAGTATTCAAAGATAAACGAGAAAATTTCTGGAACGTGATTTTCAAGGTCGGTGCTTTAAACCGCCTGAGCTTGACTCTGCTCCTTGATATTCTAAAAGCTCTTGACTTCAGGCAAAAAGCTTCAGTCAAAAGTTGAAAGGCTCTCGTCCCTCCCTGATGGAGGTGAGGTTTTGTGGGCTTGTTTTGGCTACTGGCTCCTTCCTGGCTTCTGTCGGCCTTCCTTGGTGAAGCTGGTGCTGAAGAAGAAGGCTTATATTCCTAGTGAAAAGCTAAAGTTTTCTTCAGAAAACTGAGGTTCATGGCTGTGCTTTAAACCAGTCAATATTTACTAGTCCATTGATTGAGTGAAAAGACAGAGAATTCTTCTTGACGTGGAATTAAACACAAAAATTTTAGAGAATTCATGGAAGAGAGTCGAGAGAATGCTTTTTGATGTGGAATTAAATAGAAAAATGAGAGCGAGCGGAGTCTTCGTTCACATGGAATGAAAGAGAAACAAAACCACCACAAGTCAACCTCGAGTCTTCGGATTAACAGTGCATAGCTTTGAACCGTTGTCACGATAGGATAGGACCACTGCCCTCAAAAGTCTTTTCAATAAAGTTTTAATTTTGGAGACGAGTATCACTCTTTTGATTTTGGCGATTTATACTTAGTTATAATGATTCAGTCCGTGAATTTTAATTTTATATTTAATACGTTGCAAGTTATTTGTATTGAAAAATCAATATTAGTCTCTGGATAAGTATGATTAAATAAATATATATATATACATCTTAATGTTGAAATAGGGTGTTTGAATTGCTTTCTCTTAAACATAATGACTAATTAAATTTTTATGATCATTGTAAGGCTTATTCCAAACGAAATTGTTTCGTTTGATAAAGAGTTAATATGAAGAAGATTTTTTCTTTTATTATATATCAACAATTTGATTTTTTATAATTGTTATTAAGATTACGATTTTCCAAACCATAGATTTTTCGTTTATAGTCATTATTATTAAAATGTTTTTATTAGATTTAACAACAATGAAGAGGAGTACAAACATGGTTCATATTTTTATTTAACAAATCATTTAAATAAATAAATAAATATATAAATATCAAACAAATAAGTTATATATAAATTTATATTTATATTATTATATATATCAAACGAATAGATTATATAATCTTTTTTACAAACACGGTATATATTGTACTTTTTTAATAATTTAAACACGGTATATATTAAACTGATTCATATGCTATGGTATTATATAAGTATAAACGGTACATAATGATGTTTTTTTTTATAATTTAATTGTAATAGATTATATTGATTCAAATTTTGATATAAGTACAAAAGTTAGAGACATCTTTGTAAAAGAATTCAAATTGAAGTCTTGATCAAGGCTTTTGAATTTTGATTAGATAATCATTTGCATCCGAAGGTGTAAAGGAACCTTGAAAAGACCAATATATGGAAAGTGAGAAACAAACATGATCATAAGAAGGAAAAACATGTTTAATAATCAAAGTACGAAATGAACCATAATAATCCTTTGTAGGATTCAGTAGAAAAAGATGGAGTTGCAAACATTTCAGGCCAGCATAGGGAGTTTAGGTACATGAACATTGTATCATTATCCTTCGAAATGGCACTTGCCCTTTCCTTTTTCCAGATTGTAAATTTGTTTCTACATCATCTGCTTTGAGAAATTTATGTATCTGACTTGCAAATAGATGTGCATAGTTGATTGGAGCAATTCCACCAGAAACACATAATGATCAGATCAACCACATTTGACAAAAAACATTTCAAAAACATGTTTAATAATCAAAGTACGAAATGAACCATAATAATCCTTTGTAGGATTCAGTAGAAAAAGATGGAGTTGCAAACATTTAAGGCCAGCATAGGGAGTTCAGGTACATGAACATTGTATCATTATCCTTCGAAATGGCACTTGCCCTTTCCTTTTTCCAGATTGTAAATTTGTTTCTACATCATCTGCTTTGAGAAATTTATGTATCTGACTTGCAGATAGATGTGCATAGTTGATTGGAGCAATTCCACCAGAAACACATAATGATCAGATCAACCACATTTGACAAAAAACATTTCAAATGTGAATATAGGGCTGATGCACAATCATGGACTCCTTTAAAGGCACTTTAGATGCCAGATAACACTAAAAAAACATCAAACCTATGACTTTAGGTGACAATTAGAGGTACTTCCCTAATGAATTTGAAGATGAAGTTAAAAGACAAAGTTTGGTAATTGAATAAGATTTCATAATATATAACTTTTATCTATATAAAATTTGTGTAATTGATTATAAAATTAGTTTCCCTTAAATTGGGTTTTGAAATTTGCAGCCCATCATAACATATATGTTTGTGCGGGTGCAACACTATATGAGGTAAATGATGTCATTTTTGGATAAAATCTTGCATACATATAAAGGACATATGGTACTAGTGCAACACTATTTTTTTTAATTTCATGGATTTTTATTATTATTATTAATAATTGAAGTATGAAAACCTTGAAACGAAAACGTTATGTGCGGGTGCAACACTTAAGGGGAAAACATAATGAAATTATTGATTCTATATATCAGATTGTAGAGCTCTCTCTCCTCTAGCGCACCACATAGTTTTCTTGTGAATGGTGAAGGCAATCAAAAGTTATATAAAAAACAATCAATGTATCTATTTTCGAAACTGACATAGTCATTTAGAAAATAATAATAAATAAATAAAACATACATTTTTAGGATAAAAATACATATTCAGAATCCTTAGATCGTATTCTACAATATTCTATATTTTCATAAAAAATATTTTGATTGTCATAGCAAAAACGCCATCGAAACCGAGCATATTCATAGAGTTATGAAATACAGGAAATAGCCCTAGTTTATTTGTCCTAGCCAATAGGTTCGGTAGTTCGAAGCAATTTCTGAACATCATGCCAAGCCTTGTTCTCGCCATAATTTTAAATTTTACAAAACACATATGCGTTTTATATCGCATATGCGATATAAAACATAGCATTAAGCAGGGATGGCATCTACATTGAGATATTATTAATTTCAAGCTTTCCTAAGTTTGGGTAGTGTATGCCTCTCCCACAATAATTTTGGGAAAGATTTCATTAAAAGGATAAGTGCCCTAGAACTTAATTGAATTATGTATATTGATAGGTGCTCTTGAGCAGATAATCAAATCACCACACACACTTGAAGTTAGGATTGTGACTAAAGGATCTTGAGGATCGTTCCATGGTATAAGGAAAAAGTTAGGATCTTATGCCATAGCATTTTAGCATGGATCTCATGGTCCATGTGAGGGGTCTCAAACCACCACATGAATTTCCCTTGTTTAACCCTTAATTGACCCCTAATTACCACTAATTAACCCTTAATTATCCCATAATTGACCCCTTATTAACCCCTAATTACCACCAAGCACCCAATACTTACCCCTAAATGACCCTTAATTACCCATAATTGACAACAAATTACCCCTAAATTATCACTAATTAACCCGTAATTACCCTTCATTTACCCATAATTACCCATAAATTGCCCCTAACTATGTGCGAGGCTCGAGTCAATCAAATAGGCCTTATAGATAAGGGAACTATTGGCTTGTGAGTGGGATATGGTGGCCAATTTGGGATGTATAACACCATGAAGGGTTTTTTATAACTAGGTGATAGTTTGAGATTAAAATCTAGAGCATAAGTTCATATCGCTTCTTCTAGGTCCCATGGGTCATTCAGTTCCCCAAAAAAATACACATGCCTTGTATAGGAAATTTTAACATATGAGTGAGATATGTCTATAATTTGAGAATTAACATACCAAGGATGGTTCTTAATTTCCATGCCATGGTCTCGGGATAAAAGATGAGGTACTATGCCATAACATATATTTCTATGGAGCTCGCATTCCATGTTTCATTGCTTGGGGCATCATGAATGTTTTTAACACATAACCTTGTTTGGTATGGTGATGGTTTCAATGTTTCAAATACTTCATATTTTTCTTGGGGATAAGGCCATAGTTAGTGAAAAATCCTAGGTTCTAATCCATGGAATCTATCTCTAATCCTTACATGTCATGTGTGGAGCCTTAAGCCACAACATAAGCCATGCATAGGAAATATATAGCATGTGATTAATATGTCATGTGACATTTGAATCTAGGCTTACTAATACACCAAGGACAGTTCTCATGACCCAATTCATGGTCCAGGGTGAAGATACAGATTTTTAGTCCATAACATGTGGCTTTCGAGTTATGCATAGGTCATTCATGAGGCCCTAGCCCATATTTTCCCTATGACATGGATATGGTGGCCATTTTTAGGTTTGTCCCATTATGGACGCATCTTCATCATTAATACATCATTTTATACCAAAACCCATGTTGTTGGGATAAGACATATGTTAATGGGGCTTGAGGTGTTTACATAATAACCCACGTCATTTCATAGGGCCTGTGTAGGGCATGGGGTATTCACTGAGTGAAACCATGTCATAGCGGCTTCGTTCATGGGATATTAAACAATACCCCTAATTTCACTAGATATTGATAATTACTTACAAAAAAACCTTTTGTTTAACCCCCTCCCAATACACATTTCCAATTAAAAACCCCATATCTTTACAATATATTGAACCTTATTTTTACTAGAGACCCATTTTTATACCTCCAAATACCTATAAACACCCCATACCCTATTCCCTTCCCCACAATACCTACAATATATTGACCTTATTTTTCACATTTGAAAACCTTTCTTTATGAATGAATGCCATAAGATATTTCTCAACAAGGTGAATCCCCTGTGGTGTATGGAATCCTTTACTGCCTACATGTGATATGTGGCCACCACATTGAGGAGGGGCACTCTAGGGATGGATCTTGAGGACCATTCCATGGTATAAGGAAAAATATAGGACCTTATGTCATATTAATTTTCTATATGGTTGATGGTCCATGAATGTTAACCTAGACTACCACATAAGGACTACATATGGAAATTCTCACCTACATGTAACAATGCAGCTCATGAGTGATGTGTTGTAGGGCCTTGAGACAATACATAATCTCTATGGAGGGAATATTCTTTCAACTACAAGTGGCATATGTTTGTATTTTGAGATTTATAACATTGATAATCGATCTCTTAGCCCACACCATGGTATAAGGTTTAAATTTATGGCCTAATTTCACACCATTTGTTTGCGAGATCATGGACTATAACGATTCCCTTGACTATCACATAACATGAATATGCATAGAAAATATCTAGTCTAGATGTGAGATATGGTCGTCATTTTGAAAAATCATGCATAGGGGATGGTTCTTCAAAACTAGGTTTTGTGAGATTAATCTCTATTTGAGTTCCCTTCTCAAACCCTTCCTCCACCAGTCAATGAATTTGATGTTTCCTAGGCCTTCTTGGAGTAACGACATCTATTCATGTCTTAGACAAATGAAGTTCAATGTCCAAACTATGATGATAATCTTAAATTGTACCATGATGGAATGCCCTCACCTTTTGGAAATTTTTGTTGGTAATTGTAACTGGTATGTTAAAGCCACTCCAAGTATCTATTAGGTCCACATAAAGAAACAAGAATACCAATATAATAACATATCTCCATGCTTGAAATGATGCATATCTCCATTGTGTCATTCTTTTAAACAATTTGAAATCCTCCTTGATTTTCCCATTTTATATGCAATCCCAAATCACAACATTCCATGAGACAACATTATGCTCAAGAATGTTATTAAACATTGTTGAGATTTGTCCATCCTACCATTATGGGAATATTTCATAAGAATTATAGTCCACAAAATGGTGTCTCATTGAGACATTCTATAAGCCATGTGATGAGCATATTCTAACCACCCTTGTTGGAAATATGTTATTATCATGAAATTTTGCAGTCCAACAATTATAACAACAATTATGAAATTCCATCATCATGTTGCACCTACTAGTGTTGGTTTTACATAAATGCAGTCACTCTATAAAAATATGTCAGTTCCCAAGAAGGTCCATTGATCCTTGAAGTTCCACTCAATGATCAATTTTAGGTTTCTCATTTTTTAGGTGTAAAGGATTTCAAGGCTTTAAAGAATTTCAAGGAATTTATCGTAGCTTTCAAGGATTTCAGTTTTTGTTGTAACATATCATTTTTGAGCTTATGTGGATGTAATACCTCGGTTTTGACCCCATTTACATTAAAGGGTACATGATGTATATTTTGTAATTAATCATGGTGAGGAGCTAAAGACAAAAGCCCCACCATTGATTCAGCAGTGTTATGTTTCGGCAATAGGAATCGTTGCCGATGTTATATCGTGCTATCCAACACATTATAGCTTTGGCATCATGTAAAAAACGCACATCAATTTAACTAAACCTACAGCCAGCTACAACGATGCAACGTTAAATGAAAAGGGCATGATTCTTAAGGTTAAGGGGGGGTTGTCTAAACCATGGGAGCCATTGGGATTTTGCCATGTGTCACCACCCTATTTGACTGCTCACCTTCCCTTGTCTCATCCAACCACCACTTTAATGTTCTGATGTTGGTTGGGGCAGTTAATGCTGGCAGTGGAGTGTGGCAGGACGACATACCTTTCCCACACACACACTTCACCAGCAAGATTTCTCTTCCTCACGAGGAGGGCAGGGGAACGGTCACCATTTTTCCCACTTTCCCACTCATGGTTTTGTCTGGACCATCTCACTCAAGTAGGGGATCTCTCTTCTTTCGTCGATCGTTGGTCGGTGGATCTGTTTTCCTTCCACAGTGAGTCTCTCTATTTTCCTCAGTCACACAGAGAGTTTGAACCAGTTCTATTATCAGACTGTGTGTATACATGTTACCTCACGGTATTGTGGTCTGCGCAGATGTTTTCTCCTTTTCAATGTTGGGGTTCTGGATTTTCCCATTGCCGACTGTGTAATGCATCGTGGCTTCATCATTGAGAAGAGACTATTGTTTTCAATGTTGCTGGTGTGTCTAGATTGTGGAGCGGTTTGTTGTTCTTCATGACCCATGTTGTGGGTTCCTTTTGTGTTTTCTTCCACTTTTAGCTTTGGATGTGTCTCTTTCCCTTGTGTATAGGTTGAGAGTCTGTTCTTCCCCTTTTTCTACCTGTGTAAGTTCTCCAACAATTACATTGGGGATGGTGTGTGTTGTGAGCTCAAGGATGTTGGTGGGCTGTTGATTTTCACATTCGTTGGCTAAGTTTTCCCCTGTCCATGCTGGGGGTGTGGATTCTTTCCAATTGTGGACTGTGTAGTTGTTGCCATCGTTTCTTTGTGATTTTGGGGTTGTTGTCTTCCCCTGATTTTGGGTTACTTCTTGGTTGTTGAGGTTATTAGGATTGTTGTTGAGTTGTTTTGGCTACACTAGCGCCAAGAACAACTCTGAAGCCTCGTTTGACCTGAATTGTGTTTCACCCTTTGGTTTGGGGTTGTCACCCTATTGACTTCATCTTCTTCACAGAGCTGTGAACTGTTTGTTTTGATACGGTATGTAGTGGTTGGTCTTCGGACTGTTGAGAGTAGGATTAGAGGCTGGTATGCTTGAGGAAACTAGTGTTTGAGGTCATCAGCTTACCATTTAGCCTTTCCTAGCTCCTTGACGGCCTGATAAACCCTACTATGTGGGCTTGGCTGGTTAGTGTACCATGGATATGTGTAAGCCTGCTTTGACCCTTATTCGTTGAGGAATCATGCCCAGCTCGGGGGTGGCAGTGTTGTTGAGAGATTGATGAGCACGTTGGCCTATGGTTGGGTGGAATGTTGCAGCGTCGACGTAGTTGGTTGCGGGATGAGTCCTTATCAAATGAGTATTCTTGTTCATTTTACTCCTGCATTTATGCTTACTGATTAATGAATATGATGAACATGTGTTAGGCTTGAATGTGTGTGTGTTTTCTTCTGCAATGTAAATGAAGGATTATGCATCTTAGTCTGTTTTATTTTTTAGCTTTTTATTCTAGCATAATATGACTATTCAACTTCATGGGGTTGTTTGCCTATACGTTTGGTGTTAGTAGCATCCTCTTCGTCGGTTAGAGGGTCGGGGACGTTACAGAGTGGTATCAGAGCTAAAGGTTGCAGCATGGGCCTGAATGGGCCATGAAAGGTTATATAGCAAAGGTGGGTTGCCTTCTGCTCAGCAGCAATTAGAAAATTGTGGCAGGAAAATTCAAAATTTTTTCTAAGTGCCAGGATCATCATCCCATCAAAAAACTTAGTGACAATTTCTTCCGATGCAGTGAAGCACTTAGTGGGAAGGCCACCCGATGGATAGTTGATCCGACGACCGAAGTAGCGGGAGACAGAGAGGGAAATTCGAAAATTTTTATAAGTGTTTGGCCGTCGACACATCGACAAACTTAGACAGATGGATCGCCGATGCTTAGCCGATTAAGTGCGACCGTGTGGATGGCTAGACCACTATGCCTCTGACGGGTAGAGCCTCCGCCCGCTGATGGCGCAGAAGTTCTGAAATTTTTCTAAGTATTGACTTCGTCGGCCATCGGAGCATGTTAGCAGTATTCATCATTGATGAACATCAGCAAGACGTAGCTGATGATGTGTCTGCCATTGTGGCTGTGTAATGGACTATCCACCCAACAGATAGTTGCTCCAACAGCTGACGCGGTGGAAGGAAAAAGGGGAAAATTCGCAAAAAATTGCCTAAGTGAAGAAAACATCGGGAAATGCTAGTGGATTAGTTCGTCAATAAAAAATCATTAGCGGATTGGGCCGCTGATCGAAAAATGATCAAAGTTGACGAGCCGCTGTTACGGCTGCTTAGTCAACTATCTCATCGATGCACTAGTCCTTCTAATCGTCGATGTCAGGGTGTTAGTAAACAGTAGCTCTGGGCAGCGGCAACAAATAGTTGTTTGACCAGCGAAGGATAGAGGAAGTGTTCACCAATGGATAAGAAATGAATTAGCGGAGGATAAAGGATGGTTGAGTAGATGAAGTTCGGAAAGGAAGAGAGAGAAAAATTTTCAAATTTTTTTCTAAGTCCTAAAATCATCGGCCATTGGTGATGGTTAGTTGATCACATCGCCGATGCTCAGATGATTCGTTTGCCGATGAGCTACATTGGGTAAAGTTTTTGGTCAAACATCCGTTGTTGCGGAAATCTTGATGACTAACTGTCCGATGCTTAGGGCAACCAGCTGCCGACACAACAGGTTAGTCTATGCTGTCGCCGATGAATAGTTGAAGAAAAAGCTGATGTACGAAGAAAATTCAAAAATTTTCTAAGGAAAAAAATCATCAGCCATCGAAAAATGATAGTGGTATTGGTCGCTGATGGACGTCAAAATAAGTTGATGATTTGCGTGCCATCGTTGCGGAAGTCTAGAGAACTAAGCTTCCGACGGACAAACGCTTCGACTGCCGATGCCAATGTGTTTGAGGGTTAAATCGTCGATATGATAGAGAAGGTTAAGAGATCGGACCGTTGATGAAAGACGTCGTAGAAATTAGTCGATTGGGAGTTCGCCATTGAGGCTGCCTAGAAGACAAACTGCCCAACACCACAGCTGTTAGTGTTTCCAACCACCGATCAAAAGATTGGAACTGTTAGTTGTTCTGACATCCGACAGAGTTATGGTCCACGGGAACCACACTGACTTTGATGGCCGCTGTTGCGGATGCCTAGGGAGCTATCCACCCGATGGATAGTGCCCCGATGGCTGACGCCATGGAGAAGGTTTTTCTTTGAATCATCGGTGTGGCGGGGAGACTAGTGGTTCGGATCGCCAGAAATTAATTGACGAACCGCCAACGGGTTGTCTACGGAGACCAAAGTCAGTTTGTTGACCGCATTTGCAGATACCTAAAGAAATATCCACCCAAAGGATTGTGGTTCGGATCACTGATACAACAAAAAAACTTTAGCTGAGGAAGCTACCGATGTAGCGGAAAATTATTGTTGTTAGGGCCGACGATGAGCGCCGGAGAAATTTGTTGCTTAGATCGCCAAAGTGTCGGAGTTGTAGATGGGATGAGACCCGATAGGGAGAAAGAAAAATTGGGGTTTCAAGTGGACTTTTCAAGCATCTTTCAATCGTTTGCAGTGGAATTTTCAACAAATTCCAGCTAGTGTTCCAGTGGGTTTTGCAGTGAATTTCTCATTGGGGTTTTCAGCAATTTCAGGACTGAAAAGGAAGAAATCCCTAGGTGACTAAAGTTAACATTCTCAACCAAAATATAGTTAAAGTGGTGTGGTTTTCACACCCAAGGTCAGAATGAAGCATGTGGATAGGCGTTGGAAAGCTTATAAGCAGGGAACAAGGGAGAGTCACCAGAATGCGAATGCGAAGCAGCAAAGTGCTAGTGATTGCTGAAGGAAGGAGAAGTGTGCTACTATCAACATGGACAAATCTGAGAATTGCATGCCTAGAGGTAGCAAGACCATGAAGTTAAACCAGCTGTTGTATGGAGGAGGAGTTCCATGCAAGGATGAAGGACTGGAAAAGGGAAATTTCCTTAAACCCTAATGTCAAAAACCCAAAATTTCTAAAAAATTTAAAATTTTGAAAATACAGATAATCTTCATTAATGCAGTCAACTAATTGTTTTAATTAGTTATATGTTAATGATTTCATAATCTGAATTATATACTTGATTATGTTTATTTTATAGAATAATTCTTTTTTAGTTTAATGACTTGTTTTTCTTTGTGGCTACAAGGTGGAACTGTCTTGGTATTCTGGGCTTACTTAGCTTTTCAGCTAATGCAGAAAGTTTACCTACTCTTATAGATTTATAGGTAAGAAATATCTGGTGCTGATTGTTAATAATCATTACGCATACATATAAATGTTCGTTGCAAAAATAATAGCTCAGTAAAAGAATATAAATGCTATACAATTTCAAATTCTTTTATGAGGTAAAACCATTAAATCGTTATTCTTTTTAAAGACGCCATGGAAACGAGATTCAGTCCTATCAGTATTGGTGACAGTTGCTTTCTCTCTAGTAGTTGTAATTTATAGTTTTTATTGCATACTAAACTCTTCGATGTTTACCATAGTCATCGTGTGTGTAAACACCTTAAATCCTTATTTGCACGCAGACTAAGGTTGGAAGAGTTATTATGTTAAGGGTCTAACTTAAATTGTGAAAAAATACCATTTACGTCATGATAGATTTGGTTACTGCTTGTGAAATGAAAGTAGGGCACATTGATAAATGAGTTTTTGTACCAATATTCCAACTTCCAAAGCTTTGAAGTTTAAAGGGATTATAACATTATTACATGCTACTCTCAAAAAGGATTAAATTAGTGTTGATTCACTGAGTTCTTTTACACATAACTTATTCAGAAGATATGGTATAGTTATGGTTATTAAATCATCAAAGGTTACCTATTGTCCACCTATTGTCAAACCTGAAAGATACTATAATGCTTAATTTTTTTTTTTTTGCAAACTTAATAGTTTATATATATGTAAATACTCCAATGCATGACTAGAATAAATCTAGCAAGATGGGTATCTTATCATATGAAGGTTTCATGAACTCCTTTTATAAATATTACAAGGCATAACCTTGATAGAGTTATAGTTGTTTGTTGAACGTATACCTTGCAATGTATAATGATAGGTGCAATGTATAAATGAAATGGGTCATAGAACAGACCGTTCCCACGATGAGTTTATGGTTTAACCTTTTGACATAAGTTATAATCGTTTGATTGAATGTAAACCAATTTATATAATGATGGGTCGTATTATTCCCCACGCCTTTGATGAGTTTTATGGCATAGTTTTTATAGTAATGATTCTTTTGTTTACCATGCGATGTGCATGCTAGGTTGACATTGGGAATAAAGATTATGGTGGAACTTCGAAACAACAAAAATGATTGGAATAAAATCTGCTCGATGATTACATGCTGGGACTATAGAGATTTACCCACTGCATGCAAATAATTTGTGCGTGAACGTGGCAACATCATAGCCAAGTGTTGTATGGTGAAAAAGACTCTCTTGAACCCTAAACTTATTATTTTCCCCATTGTTTTCGGCCTCCAGCTGCTCTGCTACTGTGTTAGTTGCCTCCCCTGTCGCTCTGCAATTTGTCGCTAGCAGTCTCTCGGCTTGGCTTCTTTGTCTCCTACATGTTGTGGGCTCGCCCTGGACGTTCAATAGAGAAGAGTTGTAAACATTTATAATGCTGTTGGAACTGGGTTAGTTGTTTTCCTCCGGGGTTTATCCTTCGCTGCTTGCTCCTTCCTGTAATCTTCAGACTGCAATGACTTATTCACCCGCAGTCCAGTAGTGAGTGTCGTGGCTTCACCTCTTGAGATTTGTATGGTTTTAGGGTTTCACTGCAGAGAGGGTTTTAGGGTTGGGAAAGTTGTGGCCCAAGCGTTTATTCCTGCTTGGCTTGTCGCTCCATCTTTCGACCTTCGTTGGTCACTGCTGCGTGGGTCAACTCCATTTTTCCTGTGGCAGATGAGGGATTTGTTCCTCCTTGCGTTGGTTGCAGCATTACTGTTTGTGAGCAGTTACATTTTAGTGAAGTTCTGAGGTAAGAACTGCTATTAACATTTTCGTTGTCTTGCAGATTTGTTTCATTACACGATTGTTTATTTTAATACAAGGTATTAACATTATTGTTTTTCGTTGATACACAGGTGTCGACCTGTCCCCTTTTGTGTGGTTGGTGCAAGGCTGGGACAAGCGCTTGCTCACGGGTAAGCCTTGGATACCCCATGGCAGTTCGTCCTTGTTCAGTCCCTTATGGAACATTTGATGGTTGGTCATCGTGGTATGCAAAACCCTCGTGTTTTTGGTTTATTTGGGTTTACTTGGTTCACTGTTTCTGTTAAAGAAAATCCTTTGCTTTATGCGGGGCTTCCGGCTTAGGCCATGACTATAAATTTTGATTTTTGGTTCTAGTTACTATGTATGAAATGTATAAATGAAAGAAAGGCTGATAAAGCCATACTCTGTTGACTTTTAAAAGCTGAGAGGTGTTTAGAAAAGAGCTTCAACTCTTTGGTTTTATGCCATTGTTGTAAATTTTGATATAATAGGGTTTTTACCCTAACTCCGTGATGTAAAGATGAATATGCTGTCTCTTTTTCAAATATCTTTGGTTTACAAGATAATACTGTAAATTATTCGTTTTACTTATATTGTATAAATGGTTATTTAAGCTCGGTGAATCGAGCATGTCTATGTTCTGTTAATTTGATTCCTGCAAGTTATTATATTTAATTTTACCCTGTAAATTATTTAGTATAATTGTATATTGTTTTTAGATTATCTTGCTTTAATTTACTCCATTCTAATAAAGTTTAAATATTGTTTTATAATTGTCAACCTTCAGAATATAAGTAATTTCATGTTCTTAGAGTTGTACTTATGTAACTGATAGTTACATCTTTAAAGTACATTATTTATATTTACTTGATATTTATTTAATGGGATAAGAATGTTATTTTATTTACATACTAATACTGTTCCTATAATTATATATTACCTTTATACTTAGTCTATTTATAGAGGTATAATGAGAAAGTATCTTATTGTTGTATTCTTATGCTCTCTATACTAAATAATTTATAAGAAGTCCCTTCTGTATTCTATGTTACCCTATTTTATATTATAATAATAATATTTATAAAATAAAAGAAATAACAAACTATCTATATTCTTTCCTATGAAATGTATTGTAGTGTTTGTTTTAAATTATAAAAGAGACAAGTTAATAGCTGTAGAACTTGTTCAAGTTCAGTTAGGTAAAAATGAAAGAATTATTTACATTACCAGCCATAAATAAAATCTTAAACCAATTAGTTTTATCTTTAGAATTAAATCTAGGTTTATTTATCCTTACTCACAGTTTGGATTGCTAAAAAATATAGTAGTTATTTATCCTAAATAGGAGAAGAAATAAACTATAGATTTGAAAAACATTTTCATTTAACCTAAAACTACACATTTTAACTATTATATTCTTTTCTTTTGGTTTCAAAATAAATAATAAGATTACTGAAATGAATGTTGTATAGAGAACTGTTTATCTACCAAAACATACTACTGTTAATAAAATGATATAGCTTCTTTTCCCTTTTCTAATCATCTGACATTCACAGTCTATGTCTAACCCTACTCCATATACAGAATACTATTTCTTCTGATAACAAATAAAAGAAAACATTCTCATAATCAAGCTAACATCTTATTTTAAATTTACATCATACTATCTTCATTTAAATACACCACCTGTGCTAGAGTACGATCTGGATTACTCCAGATGGGGAAAAACACAAATAGGATTTGTTTCTCATTAAGAATAATTTCATTGCTAAACAAACTAAGATATTCTATCTTCTAAGTTTTTACATCATAAACTACAATTGCATCATTCAATCACACACAGATAATAACACAGAAATTAATAGATAGCAGAACCTGTTCTTAAATCTTGGTCGACAACAGCAATGGGAGGCCGTTCCTCCCTACCAACTCCTGGAGAGCACTTAAACAATGACTCCTCAGGACCCCCGAGCCTGCTCTGGTCTCCCTGGATGGAACTAGGTGAAGCAAATAACCAAGTACTAGTCCTGAGACTCAATACCAATCTTGAACTTGTCAGTCAAATCTCTCAGCTAGAAAGCTGTATTAGATCAAGTTACTACAGTTTATCTCTCAAACACCTTCCTTACAGTTTCCATTTTTCCCAATGAATTCCTTGAAGTGAATTCCTCCTGAATGATTCTTCTCTTGGAAAATATCTTAGCAGCCTCAGCTCTCTACATTGGGCACTTTTCAAAAGATTGCCTAGGTCTTTTTGGGTTAGTTGTCATTAATTGAGCCACCTGCTCTGATCACACTTTCTTGGGGGATCATGACCCCAAATGTAGGGACGTTTCCACATGCAACATAGGCATAGGAAGTGTTTGAGGATGCTTCCACTTGTCCTTTTTCTCTCCACCTAGTTCCTTTCACCAGTTTGACCAGTAACACTCTTATTAATAGCTCTCCCAAGCTGTTGTCTCCACTTTTTATTTATTAAAAATAAAATATTCAGAATTACATTCCACATCTTTTGACTCTGCTGAGTCATCAATTTCAACTTAGCATTAAATTTAACATAATGTCTTAGGAATCAATTTAAAACAAATAACATTATCTTACAAAATTGGGGTATGTGACACCTAACTTGCTGATTATAACTACATTTTATAAGTTGAAATGTATGAGAATATGTCTTGCATGCATAGGATATTACATGTACATTTATAATGAGCCACTAATAATAGTTATTGCATTGGTGTTGGCATTAGTGGAAAAACCAACGACAACATGGACCTGGCTGAATATGTTGTTGATGCTGGCGAATGTGACTAGCAACCCTATGGAGAAAGGGATGAGGCAACAACTCCATAATCAAAAGTTGGTGAGCAAATTCTGCAATCTCTTGCAAAGGACCAACCAAATTGGTAATGACAAGGGTTTAAGAAGAACCCATGAAGGTAATGGTATAATTATGACCATTGCATTTGAGTGGTAAAAGAAAATGATCTCATACCATGTGGATATTTGAATTTTATACTACATTCATAGAGAAATGTGTGATGCCTGCATAGTATCCCCGAATCCATGCAAGATAGCATTGAGTGGGTATGCATTAAAATATTTTATGAACCTTGTAGTTATGCATTAAATGGATGCATATGAAGGGTGTAAGTAACTGGCTACATAAATATAGGTGCAAATGTTGTGATGCATTGCATGAATGCAATGAGATAAGTATGAATAACTAATGGCTGAAATGATGAGTTGATGACAATTCTGGAACCATTTCAAGAGCTATTATGAATGAAGGATAGTAAGTACATGAAGAGGGTAGTCATGATCAATTAGCTACTGGAAATGCTCTATGGAAGGGAAAGGTGGTACACCGACATGCTTGTGAAGAAAATGAGTTTTGGTAATATTGGTGTGATTAACAGCTGAAAGTATTGGAATTTTATAAATTCTGAAAATGCTTTAGTGATTGTTGCAGCAATGAAAATGCTATGTGCGTCAAGACTTACCGAGTGTTTGGCTAATTGAAGTTCAGGTTTCAGGTAGATTGTTGGAGCATGGAAATGAGAGTAAGACCATGACAAAGGCCAGAATCTACCATGTGAGAGAGACAAATATCATGAGAAGAGTCTCATGGCTGTGATAATAGTTTGTATGTATAATGAGTTGTAAATTTGAATTGTGAATTTTGGATTTGAGAAATTTCTGACAACCACTAATCACTATTGGCTTGCATAAGATTGTGTCAGGAGGACGCATTGTAAGTGGGTATTCATGTTATGCTAGTAAGCATAAAATTATAATGGCACAGTAGTGTTGCTTACAAGAGACCCATGACTGAGGATCACCTCATTACCAAGCAAATAAATTTCTGTAGTAAACAGAGTTGCAAATCCCTATTGAATTTAATTACTAATGTCATTGCTTGGTATGGAACAGTCAATTTGGATTGTATTATCAGATAATTATTGACTGTTTGGCTATTTGATGAATGTGCCAGGGGTACACACTGCAGGAAGATCATGTGTGATGGCCTGCAGGAGCCAAACTTCATGGGAAGGTTTTCCCTTATCTTGGAAATGGGTTTCGGGTGAAACTCCATTGGACATTTTGGAAATGTCTCATCTGCACTACATGTTTGGTAAGCAACATGAGTGAGATGGTATGGGTTATGTCAGTAATACATGTGTGGATACGAAATGTAAAGAAGAATTGGGATGGCAAACCAAGGGACTGTCAACTCAGAGAAGGGAGCCCCCATTCCTCCTTAACGAAGGAATACTACCTCGGCAAATGGATAAGTTTTCTGTAACCCTAGCTAAAGATATGCATGTCAAATTGTTAAATTCAATATGCATAACATGTTTTGATTTTATTTCCATTAGGACCGATTGCTTGAGTATGAATAGGGCCTACATGGAACACACTGGAAAAGGGTGCACACTTTTTCGATGTCGGATCATGAAAGGATTTTCAATATTGATTACACTCTAGGGAGTGGACGCACTCCCGGTGTCTCAATACTTGATAGTGAATGGTGTGAAAAATGACTACAGTTTTAGAGCAATAATGCTGATGAGTTTGCTTATATTGCTTGTGTTGACAGGCTAAATAGACGCAGTTTGGTGTTGCACACTAAAGAGAAAAGGTAAACGGTTGTTGTGAGGGGTTGTGGTGGAAGGGTTGATGTGTATACAAGGATGTTGTGGGGATTGTGGGGATTTGATGAGATGTTGTTGAAATAGGGCTATTATATGCCTAGGGATCCATAGTAGATCCTTGACCTAGAAATGGTCGTTATGGTTGATATAAGGGTATCTGTTGTTGATGATTGGTTGTTGATATAAGTACATGCAATTTGTTGACGGTCTGATAAACCCAACGAGGGTTGGCTTGACTGTGCCTGATATATATAAGGATGTTGTGAAACAACCTACGTGCTGACCTAACATCCAAGTCCATGGGCGATCCCAAGGCTTGCAAAGCAAAGAAGGATCCTGTGGACCAATGAGGAAACATGCAATACAGATAAGTATTGGACTATTTTGCAACATTTTGCTTATAAATATGCATGTGCATATGATTTGGTTATGAAGTTTTAAACTCTTGTTCTAGAGATAAAACTGATGAGAATAAACTAAACATGTGAATCTATTCAATGTTTAAATATAAGTATCGTTGGGAGCGAGGACTATGAGAGCATCCTAGGGGTGCATGAGGACATGTGACTGTCCTAAAGAGCTCAGAATGAGAGATAATGAAAAAGGTGCTAATAAGACTTTGAAGGTCCTAACAGCCGAGACAAACCATGTGGGGAGGCCCCATGGTTGAGAGGTCTGAAATAGTCTGGAGACACTAAGTGTCATGACCAAGAGGGATTGGTCCAACATTCACGATGAAGTGAAAAAGGTTGAAAGCATGAAAAGCCACAGTGGTGGTGTGGGTTCCAAGATGGAACAAGACAAAGAGGGGAAAAACTCTTGCTGCTCTCTCTTTCCTTTTAATTATATATATATACTTATGCATTATGAAAACAAAAGATTGTTGAATGCATGTATGGCTGAAAATAGAATCTCTATGTTGCTTAAAATAATTATGAATGTTGGAATAGTTAATTCCCTGCCCAAGAATGGACATGAATGAGCTCATGTGCATGTTGGGAAGGCATGAAAAATATGAAAGTCTCCTTGATGAGACTTGGACTATCATGCCAATTAAGCAATTAAATGACTGATATTAATGCCTATGTTATGCTTGGTCTCACAGAATTTCAATGATGCATTTCACTGGTGAGAAAGGTGAAATCCAGTGGTGCACATTGATCATGGAAATGGACCAAAAGTTGCTAGACTTGGCTGGAAGTCTCCTTCAAACGATTTCCAGGACCCAAGAGAATCTTGGAGAGATGCTCAAGATACAGAAAAGGCAGAATGAAATGAACCACCAGATTTTGCAAGACTCCATTAGTTTGCAAAGGGAGGTGAAAAGCCTTCTGGGAGAAATCAACACCAGAAAGGAAGGTGGATCAATGATGGGACATTCATCCAAGCGATCCGTTAAGAAGTGTTCCAGGCATGAATACTCAAAGGAAAGTGAGTAGGTAAAGATGAAGCAGCTAGTGAAATGCTGGGGATGCAGAGGACATCATTTATGCCGGTACTGTCCAACGAGGGAACATAAAGAGGGCAGTAGCCACAAAGTTCCTAGGCTTAGAGATAAACCCAGAGCTGAGAACCAGCAAGAGAAACTCATGGAAGTCGAGAGGCTTGGTCCTGAACATTCAAAGTAGATAATTGAACATGGGACAGGTCTACAAAAATTTTGAAATTTTGATGTGTAAATTGTATATGTATTGGAACACCAAGGCCGATGTTATTCCAAGGGGGAGGGGATTGTAATACCCTGGTTTTGACCCTATTTACATTAAAGGGTACATGATGTATATTTTGTAATTAATCATGGTGAGGAGCTAAAGGAAAAAGCCCCACCATCGATTCAGCTGTGTTATGTTTCGGCAATTGGGATCGTTGCCGATGGTATATCGTGCTATCCAGCACATTATAACTTTGGAATCATGTAAAAGACACACATCAATTTTATTAAACCTATAGCCAGCTACAACGGTGCAAGGTTAAATGAAAAGGGCATGATTCTTAAGGTTAAGGGGGGGTTGTCTAAACCGTGGGAGCCATTGGGAGTTTTCCATGTGTCACCACCCTGTTTGACTACTCACCTTCCCTTGTCTCATCCAACCACCACTTTAATGTTCTTCTATTGGTTGGGGAAGTTAATGTTGGCAGTGGAGTGTGGCAGGACGACATACCATTCCCACACACACACTCCTCTAGCAAGCTTGCTCTTCCTCATGTGGAGGGCAGGGGAACGGTCACCAATTTTCCCACTTTCCCACTCGTGGTTTTGTCTGGACCATCTCGCTCAGGCAGGGGCTCTCTCTTCTTTCATCGATCGCTGGTCGGTGGATCTATTTTCCTTCCACAGTGAGTCGCTCTATTTTCCTCTGTCATGCAGAGAGTCTGAACCGGTTCTATTATCAGACTATGTGTATATGTGTTACCTCACGGTATTGTGGTATGCACAGATGTTTTCTCCCTATCAATGTTGGGCTTCTAGATTTTCCCATTGCTGACTATGTAATGCGTCGTGGCTTCATCGTTGAGAAGAGACTATTGTTGTCAACGTTGCTGGTGTGTCTGGATTGTGGAGTGTTCTGTTGTTCTTCGTGACCCATGTTGTGGGTTCCTTCTGTGTTTTCTTCCATTTTTAGCTTTGGCTATGTCTCTTTCCCTTGCGTACAGGTTGAGAGTCTATTCTTCCCATTTTTATGCCTGTGTAAGTTCTCCAGCAATTACATTGGGGATGGTGTGTGTTGTGAGTTCGAGGATGTTGGTGGGCTATTGATTTTCACATTCATTGGCCGAGTTTTCCCTTGTCCATGCTGAGGGTGTGGCTTCTTTCCAATTGTGGACTGTGTAGTTGTTGCCATCGTTTCTTTGTGATTTTGGGGTTGTTGTCTTCCCCTGATTTTGGGTTACTTCTTGGTTGCTGAGGTTATCAGGATTATTGTCGAGTTGTTTTGGCCACGCTAGGGCCAAGAACAAATCTAAAGCATCGTTTGACCTGAATTGTGTTTCACCCTTTGGTTTGGGGTTGTCACCCTATTTACTTCATCTTCTTCACAGAGCTATGAACTGTTTGTTTTTCTACGGTATGCAGTGGTTGGTATTTGGACTGTTGAGAGTAGGATTAGAGGCTAGTATGCTTGAGGAAATTGGTGTTTGAGGTCATCAGCTTAGCATTTAGCCTTTCCTAGCTCCTTGACGGCCTGATAAACCCTATTGTGTGGGCTTGGCTGGTTGATGTACCCTGGCTATGTGTAAGCCTGCTTTGACCCTTATTCCTTAAGGAATCATGCCCAGCTCAGGGGTGGCAGTGTTGCTGAGAGATTGATGAGCATGCTGGCCTATGGTTGGGTGGAACGTTGCAGTGACGTAGCTGGTTGCGGGACGAGTCCTTATCAGATGAGTATTCTTGTCCATTTTACTTCTACATTTATGTTTACTAATTAATGAATATGATGAACATGTGTCATGCTTGAATGTGTGTATGTTTGCTTCCACTATGTAAATGAAGGATTATGCATCTTAGTCTGTTTTATGTTTTAGCTTTTTATTCTAGCATAATATGACTATTCAACTTCATGGGGCTATTTTCCCATATGTTTGGTGTTAGTAGCATCCCATTTTCTGGTCAAAGGGTCGGGGATGTTACAGTGGATATAAACATCCTCTCACCACACACTTGAATTACATTTAAACCCGCATTGACCAAACCACATTTATTTCAAAACAAAAGGGTATTTTTTGGCTCACCTTGTAGGTTCCACTATAAGAGGATAGGCCAATTATCCAACCCTTGTCGAATATAATGCCTAGAAGAATAAGATAACCTATTTTGAAGTAATTTGAGAAGAGAGGCTCTTACATAGGAATTTAATTTAGCCTTTCTACAACATGAATCAACGCTCCACACCAAATTTTTTTCCAAGTGAAGATGATATTATTTGTAAATACATCCACAAATTATCGATGATCTAAAAGGTCTAGGAGAATTTAGCTTGTTGCATCCAACCTTTACACTCATCCTTTCTTTTTGAAGGAGGGAATTTGTTATGGTTAGGTATTCTCAAATGATTCAATGTTCCTAATTGGGAGGACCTTAATCCTACATAATTTTTCCAAACATTAATCTATAATTTATCAGGGATCAATGAACCCATATACATTAGTTATATTTCCCTTTGCCCTTGAGTCTAAAGTATAAATCTCTAGTCATCCATCATTAGGTGGTAATTTGGTTTTCTATATCCATGTTTATGGGATCCTACATCATTGCCATAACTCTTGAAAATCCTCTTAGTCCTCCAGTCGAGCAATTGCATCCTCCCCATATCATTTTGGTGAATTTATACATGTAATACACCTTTACATTTTGTTCATTGAATAAACACTAAGTCTAGTTTTTCCACATCCTCCTCCTGCTCTTGTAATCAATTCTAAATTATATACCTTCTTGATGCTCTCTTTTCCTTTTTATCAAGGTCATTTACAATATTACTATTTTACCATTACCACGCTATCATTCCTTATCTTTTGTTGATTCCATTTATTTAGTGTGGTTTATATCTCAAATTCATTTAGTTTCATGTATATAGCCTCTTATTTTGTCTCCTACATTAGAGGAAATTTCAACTCAAAATGGGCCTTTCAGCCCTAATTCAAATTCCATGTCATCATGTGTTAGAAAATGAAATTGCTTTAAATTTTAAATAAGGTATAGGTGTTAAACAATTTCTTAATATAAATTTGGGGATAGGTATCATAGAAAAAACTACATTTTTTTGTTCGCATTTTTGACATATCTCCATGTGGTTTTACTCAAATTTTCATCAGGAGAGATCGTTGGACACGGAAATAAATTCCGCATCCAACGAGTACCCACTCGGCATACTTTTGACGGACCTTGCTACCCCAAAAGAAAGAAATCCCTGAAAAATGTGATGTTGATGTCCGATATTTCTTATTTTTGTGGTAGCGGGGTCCGTCAAAAGTATGCCAAGTGGGTACTCGTTATATGTGGAATTTAATTCTGCATCCAATGAGCTCTCCCGATCAAAATTTGAGTAAAAAAATAGGGAGATATGTCGAAAACACGAAAACAAACAATAGTTTTTTTCTTTTCTTCCTCCAAAATTAATAAATATTATTTTATTGTTTTCCTTAGGAGGCTCATTTTGAGTTGAAATTTCCTTAATGGTTATTTTTTCTTCCTCCTCCCCTCCTTATATGTTCTTGATTTGTTGTTTCATTAGTGTGTTGTGTATCCTTCATTATTAAGTTCTCTTTAGTTTCATTATGATCTTGATTGTCTTCTTTATTTATTCCTTGAGATTGGGTTTATATCCCTCCTTCTCCATATTCTCATAGTTATTCACCTCATGAGTGAGTTTAATGAAGAAATGGACCTTGGTTTGGGTTTCTTAGTGGCACCCTCTTCCTTTTCCTCTAAAATACTACACAACCATCATAGTTCCTATTTCCATTCTCTTCCACTTGCACATGTTTAACATTAATGGGGTTGTCTCATAGTTAATGGCAATGCTAATTCCATTTTATGTTACTGAAATGAGATACTCTCATAGTCTAGATTTTTGACCCATCCATTGTCCATATAGTCTATATTTTGGATCATGACTTGAGAAAGTTGTCTCCTTCAAAGGTACACTTTCGAACTTTAATTTGAACTTTAAGAATACCTCCTTATTTTCTACCTACATTGATAAGTCCACCTTTTGGAAGAGTAAGGAAGTTGGAAAGAAGAACGTAATGTAGGAAAAATGTATATTTTATAAATGTAGAAGATGAATTACATAATAAGTGTCCTGGTAATTTATACCATAAATGGGGAAGAGAGGTGAATTTTCAAGTCACCTCTTAGTTAATTTACATTAATTAGCCTAGCTTAATAATTAAATTTGGCTTTTGTTACATTGCCTTTCCCTTAAGGAATCTTTGTCCTCAAAGCTTATTTGACGACAATGACTACGTGAACTATTGCAACGTCTCTAATGCAGATATCTGTAGGGGTTGTTATTGGCAGGTTTTGTCCCTGGTTCTATTTCGATTATGTGCTTAGTTTTTCTGTTTGTTGGGAGCGACATAGGTAAATCTTGAAACACCTTGCGATGTTTTCAAATTAGCTCTTATGTCTCTGGTTGTTTGTCCATGTCTCTTTCACTTGTTAGAATCTCCATTTCTTGACATTGAGGTATGTACGTTGGTGCATCTTTCCAACATAGCTTTTCCATCTGATGTGATGTAACCAGTTGTGTTGGAGGTGGTTGTAACCCATATAATTTGTGTGTTTTCCTGAATGCATGTAATTCAATAAAATGTTCTTGGTGATTTGCAAAGTATGTACCCAAGGTTTGTAACCATTGTATTCCTAATACTACATCGATTCCTCCTAGTGGTACTACAAATAAATATGATTCTAAGCTATATTCTTTCATTTGTAACTTAAACTTGTGACATTTTCCCACATTGTCAATCTTCTTGCCATCTGCTACCATAACGTTCATGTTAGGTACTGGACAAATAAATAGGTTAAATACTTTAGCAAGGTTAACATTAACGAAGTTATGGGTGCTGCTAGAATCGATGAGAACTATACTTTTTTATATGTTCTTTAATCTTCAATGTTTGCAGTAGGGAGATTCCAGTAATAGTGGCTAATGATATTTGTGGGGAGTCATCCTCGATTCCTGGGTGGTAGTCTTGTTGGTTATTCGCATCGTCTTCAATTGGTTCATTGACTTCTAGCTCTGCTTCACAAGCATATAATTTATTTTGTAAGCATCTGTGCTTAGGATCCCATTTGTCTCCACAGAACTTACATTTCCCTTCTTTTATTCTCTGGGCCTCTAAAATAGGTTTTGTTCCTTCCCTAAGTTGAGGTAGTGTATACCTTGGATTTCCCATGTATCCTGATTGGAGGGGTTTCTTGTTGGAGTCGTTTTGGTCGACATTTGTATCAACAGATTTGCTTTCAATAATCCTAGCTTTACATCGTGCTTCCTCCATGGTAGAGATGTTGTGTAACTCTAGTTCATCATAGATGCATTGTTTTAGACCATGTATGCAGGTCTGTAGTTGTTGGTCATCGATTGACTCTAGGACTCAAGTTGACAATGATTGACGTTCACAGGTGTACTCATCGACACTATTTTTTTGTTGTAACCTTCTGATTTTGGCAAAGAAGTATTTTTCTTCAACGCCTTAGAATCTTTTGATGAGGTCGTTCCTGAAGCTAACCCAATTGTAAGAACATATTCTTGCAGTATTCTTCCACCATAAGTACCAGTTGTAAGCATTTCCTTTTATATGCATGGAGGCATATTTAATTTTCTTGTCGTTGTAATGGATTTTGAGGATGCCTAGGTATTCCTCGGCTTTGTTAATCCATGCTATGCACTGTCGCTCATCCCCGTCATATTTGGGTAACTCAACTTTCACCTGTATTTGGTGTCCTTGTGTATATGAGGTTGAGGATGACATGTTGAACATAGGACTTGGGTGCTCCAGTGTTCTGGGAGACTTTGCTTCCAGGTCATTTAATATTTGTAATCTGTCCAAGATGCTGGTTAACACTGCCTAATTTTTCTTTTGGTCTTCTTGTAGAGTGAGGAAGCTATTCTCTATTCGTGACGTAAATTGTGTCCACTTTGATGTCAAATCATCATTGGTTTGTTTGATTTTTATGTGGATTTCCTCGTAATTCTTGTTAATTTTCTCATTGATTTGATTGAACCGAGGCTCCATTGATTTGGTGATTGTTGGAATCTTCCTAGTGCTGAACGTGGACTTATTTTTTATTGCTATATAATGCCAGCCTGCCACGATTATTTTTAAATATTTCTAATAATAATAATAATAATTATTATAATATAGTTTTTGTTTTTGTTTTTTAAATAATAATAATAATAATAAACATTAATATTAATAAACATTATTAATATTAAGGTATATTAAATAATAAATATTATTAATAAACAAATTATATTACATAATATTTATTATACAACTGACCATGGATGAATGTGAATGATCGAGGCGATGATTGGGAGGTAGAATGACCATGATAATGGAAGAAACGAAGGAGAAGGAGCTAGAGCGTGGAGGAAAGGGAATGGCAGAGAGGGAGTAAGGTGGGAGAAGGAGCTAACAGAGAGGGGTGGGAGGCTGGTGGGGAATGGCACACGATGGAAGGGTGGCTGAGAGGAGATGAAGATGGAGCAGCAACAGGAGGAAGTAAGTGGAGAGGAAGGGACACGATGATAAAGTGTGCAGAGTGGTGGAGGGAGCTGGCATGCATGGAGAAAGTAGGCGTGCATGGAGGGAGCAGGAGGATGGAGAGTGGAGGATGGAGCATGTGGGTGGAGGGAGTAGGTAGATGGAGAGTGGAGGATGGAGGATGGAGTAGGTGTGCGGAGGATGAAGGATGGAGGGTGGACAAAGTGCGCAGAAAGTAAGGTGAAGGTGGGTGCAGTGGAGGTGGAGGTGGTGGTGGCTGGTGTCGAGAGCCGAGAGGCTCTGATACCAATGGAAGAGTAAGGAAGTTGGAAAGAAGAACGTAATGTACGAAAAATCTATATTTTATAAATGCAGGAGATGAATTACATAATAGGTGCCCCGGTAATTTATATCGTAAATGGGGAAGAGAGGTGACTTTTCAAGTCACCTCTTAGTTAATTTACATTAATTAACCTAGCTTAATAATTAAATTTGGGTTTTGTTACACCTTTGGACTTGCTTTTAAACTCCCCTCTAGGGTCAAGGAGGACTACTACCTAGTCGATGGGTTGATGTGCAAGGGTAATAAGTTATGAAATACATTGAATGATAAGTATTATTATGATAACTATAAGTTTGGGTGTCTATATATTATATCAGATAGGTGAGGGATTCTATAACAAAACAAGGACATGTTTCCATATAAGTAACCAACAAGGATACCTCACATGCTCAAACTGATCACTAACCCATAGGCACATGCATTTAAAAACATCATTAGTGTGTTAAATTGTGTTTGTAGGTTACATCCATGGGTTAGGTTCATCAGTTATCTTTGTGGGTCTATCAATGTATGGGATGGGTTGACATGTTAATTTTATACTATTTTATTTTTTTTATAAATGACACATGTCAGCTATAGGATGAGCACAAAAGGAGTTACACATATCCCCCCTATCGGATTGTAGAATGCACCTCTTTGATGCAATGATCCTACATATTGAGAGGCTACCCATTTCATCATTTATGACTAGGTCAACCTAATAACCTTCTTGGGGATAACGTTTCGACCCTAGAAGGATGTCTGTAAATACACATACATTCCTCATTTGTAAAACATCGGTTGTAATTGATATTTTATCCCATGGGAACCTGTATTCTTTAGCCTACAAGCATCTATATCTTGTGTCTTTTTTATGTCATTGTGTTCACTTGTGTCTAAGGTTTATGTTTATTTAGGTTTTTTTGGTTGGTTCCATTTGATCGTCAACCCATCCCATCACTCTCTTCACTTGATTGTATGCAAAAACATAATATTATTCTCTGAAGGTCGTGTCCAATTGTGTTCACCGTGTCAGCTCTAATTATAGATCCTAACCCAATGGGGACATCAAGTGAGGCCCTTATATATCTATGCATAACCACCCAAGGATTTGACCCCGAGACCTTCTACTTACAACTCATAGCTCTCAACCACTTGAGATAACCCATCGATTTTACACACACACACACACACATATTGTCATTTTCCTAAATTTTTGTGTTAATGTGTTTATTTTGATATTGTTGGCTATTTATATGTTCAAAGAATTGAAAAAAAGGATTTTATTAAATGTATTTTTTAATGCTTGCTATGATTTTCACCTTTTTCTCTATTATGTTGCAAAGAAGTTGTATTCAGGCCCTTGCCAATTTTTTGTTGTTGCTGATTTATTAACTATGGTTTACATTATGTTATAGAGTGTTTTCTATTATTTTCTTCATATTATAATTCAATTTTTAGGGAAATGCATTTTTAGAACCAAATTTGTCAAATTAAAATTTTTACATATTAAAGCTCATCCGTCAATCTAGTTCTATAAGTTGTGTACTCAAAAAAGTTACATGACATTAAAGTTACAAAATCAGTTTGCAGTCTAGTGCTTAGAAGTTGAGCATGCACATAAGGTTAATTTTATGTGAGTATATAGATCGACACATATACACATATCTATATAGAGACACACATATGCATATTACACAAACCCCAAATTACATACATACATATATGTCATTTATTGATAACAATTGGTGTGAAATCATTTTTATGACTGACATATACTTAAGAATGAATCTATGACAAATAACCTTGCAACTTTCTGTATCTATGTAGTATTAAGTTAACCTTGGAGATATTGGGATCACATGCATTTCTCCAAGCACCACACATTAGTCTTGTATCATCAAAGTTGAAACCCTTTTCATACACACAATCAAGTGATCTTTTACCTAAAAAATACAATATGAAAGGTGAATACAATTAAGTGCAATTGACAATCTATAATATAACATGCTTCATGTGATACCCTCTGAGGACAAACATATTACTAAATGTTTTGTCTATGTTAATCAAACACTAAAAAAACCAACATTATAAACCAATCCCCACAAATTTTCCACTGTTGCAAAGTGTTGTTGTTCTCTCAACCTCCATTACCGTCATGCCATATAAACCTATCCACCAAAGAACATTTGAAAAACTACATACAACTCATTGTAAGAAAACAAATTTTATCATAAAATAAATACTCCACCTCTCATACAAGAAATCTAGTGATTCATACCATTATCTATAAGGCTTTCTATCTCAAAAAATATTATCTATTTTCAATTCACAATATTATAAATACTAAAACATAGTAACCTATGATATTTGTAATACAAAGAACCATCTCCAAAATATATTTTAATGCATAAAGAAATATACACCCTAATTCCTACCCATTTTTTATTTCAACGCAATAGTTTATATTTTTTACCCTTTACATTTATTAAACCACAATTAAAAAAACCAAAGCATTATTTCAACGCAATAGTTTATATTTTTTACCCTTTACATTTATTAAACCACAATTAAAAAAACCAAAGCATTATTTTATTGGTTACCTAAAAATGTAAAATTAAGAAAACATAAATTTATTGGTCACCTAAAAATATAAAATTAAGAAAACATAAATTTATTGGTTGCTTATTCACAATTAATTTATTGGTTACCCTTTAAAGACTTCACAACGTTTAGACATTTCTAAATTCAGTATTCAAAGATAAACGAGAAAAATTGTGGAACGTGATTTTCAAGGTCGGTGCTTTAAACCGGTCAATATTGAATGAAAGAGAGAGAATTCTTCTCGACGTGGAATTAAACAGAGAAATGAGAGAGAAAGTTCATGCAGGAGACTCGAGAAAATGCTTTTTGACGTGGAATTAAACAGAAAAATGAGAGCGAGCGGAGTTTTCGCTCACATGAAATGAAAGAGAAACGACACCACCGCAAGTCAACCTCGAGTCTTCGTACTAACAGTGCATAGCTTTGAGCCATAGTCTGCCCTTAAAAGTCTTTTCAATAAAGTTTTTCAAGCCACATTCTCAAGCGGCTTAATTGTGTAGACTAGTATAACTCTTTTTGTTTTTGGCGATTTATACTTAGTTATAATATTTCAGTCCGTGAATTTTAATTTTATATTTAATAAATTTAATACGTTGCAAGTTAATTGTATTCAAAAATCAATATTAGACTCTGAATATTTCTAGTATGATTAAATCAACCATATATATATATATATATTTTTCCAGCAAACATCTTACATATGTGTTGAAATGTCATAATTGCAATGATTGCAATAGGGTGTTTGAATTGCTTTCTGTTAAACATAATGAGTAGTAGGGTGTTTGAATTGCTTTGTGTTAAACATAATGATTGTAATAGGGTGTTTGAATTGCTTTCAGAAATCCTACGTATTCAAAATGTGTTCTAGGAGTGAATCTTCACTATCAATGATTTGCAAGCTCTTTGTATGAATAGCTCCCGTGATATCATCCTCTTCATTATATTCAGTAAGATCGATCTTAATTCTCCACATGGGTATTATCTATTCATTTTGGAAAAAAAGATTTGTATGACTTTACTATTCTTGGAAAATGATGATCAATTAAAGATGATTGTCCATCAAATATTTCAATATAATTACTCAATAATATTGAGAAAACTAAAAGCAAATGATTACAAGTCGAATGCATTAAACTTTTAAAGAGCATATCCATCACTTATATGTGGCAAAAAATACACTTGTCCCTTACATAAAGGAAAGCAAGTTCTTGTTTTCTCTTCCCCATTTTAGCAAGCAAAGACTAATATAATTCATGTATTTTTCACCAAAATAACCAACCCGAATATATATACCGCTGATTAGAAAAGCACACATTCATCTATAGATCTATGTCACATACTTTGAACCTAATACAAGCCAACACACCCCATCCTATTATCACAATTATGTAACCATCAAATTCTGATTCAAGATAACACATAGCAACTCCTGTTGGACATCTCCCCATCAACAGAAAAGCATAATGAAAATAGCAACGCCATTAAAAACAAACACCATAATACCTAGATGACACAAAACAACCTTTCTAGACAAGTTCAAAGACTACATAAGTAACTCAATTAAGAGTTCCACTTGTGTAAATGAAAACTACTATTGATTTGAGCACAAGATCAACAAGCAACAAATGCAATCCAAATGTTGCAGGAATCATATCATCTTATCTTAAATCTAAGTGCTTTAAACCTCAGTGCTCAAGGTTCTTGGGAGCAAGGAGAAGGAAAGCTAGCAGTGGTGTTACCAAAATACAGACTCGAGATGTAAATTTGTACAAAGAATCCCATAACTTCACAAATATGTAGGTAATTGGTGAAAATCCAAATCATGCAAGACTCTACGATAAGTTATTGCTATTTTGTACTTCCATTTATTTCTTTATGATGCTTCTATGCAGTTTCACACCAAGAACCCCTTCCAGTTTTGCAATGATATGTTGATTGGGAATTTCTTTCCTAGATTCATACTCTTGAATAATCTAAGGATTTTCATTGATTCATTTTTCTAGACAAAAGTTATGTTATTTTGCTGTCGTACCAAAGTAGAGCTGGAAGACGACATAAGAAAGAAACCTTACGGTTTAACAGTACATGTACAAGCTGAGCTTGTGTTATTTTTTTATTATCTAAACACTCGTTCATTATGTTTTTCTTTAAATCCATTGAAACTATCTCATCTGTCGAAATCATAGATTAGTTTTTAAATATTAAAATAAAAAATATATATTCTAAGACATACTGGAAATAAAATATCATATGTTCCAATATTGCATGTGCATTATATAGTTATCACAGCTGAGGACTTTACTGAGACATGTTCTCAAATCACTGAAATCAATATATAGCCCCTATGGTTAACTCACACAGTCATGAGCCAAATGTGATATCTCTCCCCCCAATGTTGGGGAGGTCATAGGTTTGATTCTCGATCCCCTCGGTGTTAGGGTCCATAATCAGGGTCGATGGTTTCCATGTAACCGTGCATGGGCTCGAGAGACTTTACTACCATCGATGGGTGGTAACCAGGGTAAAGTTGTAAACTGTCAAATTACACTGTTGTATGCTTGACCCAATAGGTACATTTCCTATTAAAAATCATCTTTAACTCCAAGAATTTATTACAATTGTTGATACAAAGGAAAAATAAAAATTGAGAATTGTTCCACATGAATCCATGCAGAGGGATGTGTTTATTTGTTTTCCATGTTAATGAGAAAACTCTATTGGCAACAACAAATATGAACAATTTGCACAACTAAACTTTCAAGTTGAAACTAAACATATAGCTTACTGTAGGATAGGTTTAGACAGGTACAAGAATGGAGTTATTTTTATGGTGTGGGGATATTTGTGGGAAAGGGTCCCAAATAGCTATGTTGGGATTCTAAATATGAAATTGATTTTAATCCTATCGACTTAGAAAAGGACATTTAAACTTCAATACTTTGGTGACTTAATATAAGTCATAATTTGCATAGAAGGGAGAATTTGAAATGGGAAGTTTGTTCTCAACTCTTTTGAGGAGGTAAATAAAATGAAATCAATTTAATTGCATATGGGCTGATGCACAATCATGGACTCCTTTAAAGGAACTTTAGATGCCACATAAGACTGAAAAAACATGGAACCTATGAATTTATGTGACAATTAGAGGTACTTCCCTAACCAATTTGAAGATGAAGTAAAGGAAAAAAGTTAGGTACTTCAATAAGATTTCATAATATATAACTTTAATCTAAATAAAGTTTGTGTAAATGATTATAAAATTAGTTTCCCTTAAATTGAGTTTTCAAATTTTCAGTACATCATAACATGTATGTTTGTGTGGGTGCAACACTATATGAGGTAAATGATGTCATTTTTGGATAAACTCTTGCAAAAATATAAAGGACATATGGTACTAGTGCAACACTATTTTTTCAAATTTTTTCATGAATTATTATTATTATTAATAATTATTGAAGTCTAAAAACCTTGAAACAAAAATGTTCTTTGCGGTTGCAACACTTTAGGGGGAAAACTTAATGAAATTATTGATTTCTATATATAATATTGTAGTGATCTCTCTCCTCTAGTGCACCATATAGTTTTCTTGTGAAATGGTTAAGGAAATCAAAAGTTATATAAAAAACAATCGATGTATCTATTTTCGAAAAGTGGTGTGTGTCATTTAGAAAAATAATAATAAATAAATAAAACATACACCTTTAGAAAAAAATTACATATTCATAATCATTAGATCATATTCTACAATATTCTATATATTCATAAAAAAATATTGTGTTTTTCATAGCAAAAAAACCCATCAAAACTGAGCATATTCATAGAGTTATGAAATACCGGCAATAGCCGTGGTTTATTTTTCCTACACAATAGGTTAATTAGTCCGAAGCTATTTTCGAACATCATGTAAATCCTTTTTCCCACCAATATTTTAAATTTTACAAAACACATATGCGATATAAAACGCATATGCGATATAACACATATCCGATATAACACATATGCGATATAACACATATGCGTTATATTGCATATGTGTTTCACTACTTTAATTTTAAAAACAATTTTACATATACATTGGTCTTCGAACACCATACACTTTCTCCTTCTATAACCAACCATCCTCCCTGTGTCTATTTAACACACATCCACATACCCTCTCTCCATCGCTATTTATATCCTTGACCATCTCTCTACCTCTATAACCATCCCTCATAGCTCTCTCTTTTGCTCCCCCTTCCCTCTCTCTCCATTATCTCTTCTCTGCTCCCTCCCTCTCCTTCTAACTCCATGTGCTCGATNCCTCTCTTCCTCTCTCCCCCTCTCTGCCTAAATCCCCCCTCCTTCCTTATCTCACAAATCCCCCCTCAAAAACAATTACACACCTCTTGGTCTTGGAACACCACACCCCCTCTCCCTCTATAACCAACCTTCTCCCTTTGTCTCTTTCAAACACATCCACACACCCTCTCTCCATCACTCTCTATCTAACCATCGATATTTCTCTCCTTCACCATGCCTTTGCCTCTAAAACCATCCATCAACCCTCTCTCTCTCCCCCTTCCATCCCTCTAAAACCCTTCCTTTGTTACCCTTACCTCCCACTAAAACCATTTCTCTCTTCCCCCCCTCCTTCCNACCTTCTCTCTCTACCCATTCTCTCTCCCCCCTTAATTCCTTCTCTCTCTTCCTCTCTCCCCCAATCTGTTTAAATCCCCCTTCCTTCCTTATATTGCCACTCCCCCCTCGAAAAAACTTACACACCTCTTGGTCTTGAAAAAACACACCCTCACTCCCCCTATAACAAACCTTCCCCCCTTTATGTCTCTCACACACATCCAGACACCATCTATCCATCCCTCTCTACATAACCATCACTGTTTCTCTCCTTCACTTTCCATCTGCATTTGTAACCATACCTTAACCCTCTCTCTCACCCCTTTCCCTCCCTCTCTTCCTCTCTCCCCCTCTATGCATAAATCTCCCCTCCTTCCTTATCTCACCACTCCCCCCTCAAAAAAATTACACACCTCTTGGTCTCGGAACACGACACCCCCTCTCCCTCTATAACCAACCTTCTCCCTTTGTCTCTTTCAAACACATCCACACACCCTCTCTCCATCCCTCTCTATCTAACCATCAATATTTCTCCCCTTCACCATGCCTTTGCCTCTAAAACCATCCATCGACCCTCTCTCTCTCCCCCTTCCATCCCTCTAAAACCCTTCCTTTGTTACCCTCCCCTCCCACTAAAACCATTTCTCTCTTCCCCCCCTCCTTCTACCTCCATGTGTTCCATCCTCTCATTCATTCCCTCCCTCAATTTCTCCCCCTCCCCTTCTCTCTCCCCCCAAACTCCCTCCCTCTCTCCCTCTCTCTATATAACCATTGATATTTCTCTCCTTCACCATGACTCTACCTCTAAAACCATCCATCAACCCTCTCTCTCCCCCCCTTCCCTCTATAACCATGAGTCCCTCTCTCTCGTGTGTTAAATAAATCTAGTGGTTCAAGCCTTCATATCTCCATCTTTCTCTCCATTCCTTAATCTCTCTCTCTCTCTCTCTCTCTCTCTCTCTCTCTCTTACACACACACAATCCCTCATCTCTATCCCTTGGTGTAACCATCCTTAATTTCCCTAAATCCCTTCACTCTCATTGTTTTTATCCCACTCTCTCACCCTCTAACCATCCCTCCATCCATCATTGTCTCTCCCTCTCTCTCTCTCTCTCTCCTCTCACTCTTTAACCACCCCCCCATTTTTCTCTCTCACTCACTCACTCACTCTATACCTCTCTCTTTACCACCACTCCATCCATGCCTCTCCTCCCTCTCACTCTTTAGCCACCCCACCATTTGTCCCTCTATCCATTATTCTATATCTTTCCTCCATCCATTATCTTATATATTTCCTGCACCCAATCATCCCTCCCTTCTATATATATCTCCCTCTCCCATCCCCCCTACATCTCTTACACTCCCCCATCCCTCCCTCCCTCCCACTTTTATTTATTCCCCTCTTACTTATGTTTCTCTTCTCTTCATTCCCTCTTTCATATTTCTTCCCTACCCATCCCTCCCTTTGCATTATATTTATCCTCCCTTCATCCCCCCCATATCTTTCCCCTACCCATCCCTCACTCCCATGATTCCCTCTACACCTTTCTCTCCCTCCTTTGACTCCCCCCTCTTTTAGATTAATCAATGTAATGTTAATTTCTGGTATGTCATATGCACTACATCGTATATGCAATATATCGTATATGTGTTATATCACATATGCCTTATATCGTATATGCGATATGATAATCATGTTTTACATAGCGACCGTTAGGTGTAAACCATTGTATACATAACACATGTGCGATATAACGCATATGCGTTAAAATGAACATGCATTATATTGCATATGCGACATTTATTTTATAAAAAATGTTGGTTTGTGGGTCGTGGGCCAGTTTTACCGTAGAAAAAAAAAAATTCCTTTCAACCCACGCATAAAGAACTATTCAACTTGTCGTTTCATCATTTATTATACAAATCCATAGGTATTGTACAAGTTTGGGTGGATTTCAATGGGGAATGTACGCAATAGAGGCTGAAAATCAACGAGGAAGGTCACCTTACATCAGAAGAAGTTGACAAAAAAGAAGAGGGAAGAATGAAGAAATCATCAGAATTCAATAGATGAGCAAATAATTCCCATTCCCTCTCAACAGGTGAAGCAAAACAATTCAATAGAAAATACAACGTTGGATGCCCCAGAGAAAGAGTCAAAGCAGAGAAACTTGATAGCGGACAATACCATACATTCTTCAATGACCCACATTTCAGCATCAAGTTCAATGGATGGAACACCACACTTTGCATCAAACACATGCACCTAAACATCTAGGGGAAAAACACAAATACCTGACGTAGAGGTTGAGGAGGATAATGCAACGTTAATGGAAGCTAGTTACGAGGAAGATGAAAATCTTGGTGCATTATTAAGCAGACAATTTTGTGAAGAGTTCAATCATTATGTTCCTGACGAAGGAAATGTGGCTATGTAACAACCATGCCAAGTGTTTCAATCTCTTAATTGAATTTGTCATCCTGTAGTGGATGTAAACGTCACTCTAGCATTTCAAACGACAGTAAATCTCGCATCAACGCAAAAGAGAACTCCTAAACACATACAAGTGGATGAGACTGAATTGACTTCAATGGAAGGTAAGGTGCCTAAATGCATTATCCTTAGTAATTGTTCTCAAATAATGAAACAATATTTTGATAAAAAATCTGAAGCTGTTAAATGCCAATTTTTTATAGCTTTGATTAAATATAGGAGTATGGCAACTTTTAGACGAAATTTAGGCATAAGAACATTGAATAATATCGAATCAAGTAATCACATTGTTAAATCTCTTGATGCTACATTCACATAGATTGGTGAAAAAATCGTTCACAGGATTGTAATGTGGCTCGCCACGTCTTAGCTGAATCAATTGTAAGTAGATCTACAAGACAACTTCGTTTACTAAAATGCATATCACAATTTGTGCCTTTACATCTAAAGAAACTTAAAAAAATATTCAGTAAGAAGAGACAGCCTTGATGTAGAGGGACAAATGGAAACATTATGGGCATTTAGCGGTAGGTTTCCCTGTAAAGACATGAAGTTAGTCGAAACAGAGAAGAGACTAGTGCACACATTTTGGCACGATAACAATAGGCCTTCTTCAAACACAAAGGATGTGTTAAAACATTGTAGGGGTTCTATGAATAATGAAACACATGTTAAACATTATCTTAACATGACACAAACTCAATTGTTCAAGATGTTTAAAATTTCCCACATAGAGATAAGGCTTTGGAATAGATATTTTAAAAAATGCAAGCATTGGTATGTTAGAATCAATACCATCCGGAACACTTGTTGTTGTAGGTACCACATAGAGTTTTATATATGTTATCATACATTTTCACATATATGTTGGTTTTTGCATCCTAACCATGTGTAGGAATGCTTAAGTATAGTACTGCCAATGTCATCTAGAGATTTTTTTATACCGAAATATCATCACCCTCATGTTATGAGATAGGTATTCTCTTGACTGCTCCAATCCCTCAAAGTTTTCCCTAGAGAAATGAAGGTTCAAATTATCCCCTTGCATTTTTTCCCTGTGTTGAGTTGGTAACGCTCCTCTTCCATTGACAAAAAGTCTTACCCAAGTTAGCACCGCTCCTGATACATGAGCAAGAAGTGGTGCCACTGCTCCTACCCTCACTGCAAGAAGCATTACCCCCTTAAAACCTCCTATTTTCTTCATTGGAGGAGCAGTGCTCGAGTTTTCAAGGAAAAAATGGAAGCTTCGAGAGGATTCTCGAAGATTACCTCCATGGAGCCTCATCCCTATGGTTTAGGACCAGTAGAAGATCGAGATCCTTCCTTTTTGGATCTAATCTCCACCTCACCCATGAGATCCTCAACCATACCTATCCTCCCATGCCTTTAAATACTATCTCACCCCCCATGGGAAAAAGGAGGAAGAATTATGTTGCATACCCAAACTCTGTCAAAATCATTCTTGAGTCTTTGGAGGCTAGGTGAATTTAGAGGCAAGGATCCATTGGAAGGAACTCTCTACGCCAAGGCATGAAGGTTGTAGTCTCTCCAATCATTTATTGTCTTTTCTTTCCCATATTTACTGTTTCATGTGTTTATATGCTTGATTCATTGGTCATAAGCATAGATCTAGTTGAATATATTGTATGCTATCATGTTTCTCTTGTTGTTTTCCATATTTTACAGTTTCTTCTGTGAGGATAGCAAGGACAACCTTTGAGAGAAGTATCATGAAATTCCATTCAATTGATTAACTAGATCTAGGGGAAGTTTAACATTTGGTGTTTGTGTTTTGTTCTAGACCAGAAACATTCAAATCTAGGGAACCATCTCTTGTCCGTAGGAGGTGCATATTTTAGGCTAACAGATTTCATCCATAGTATAATGTGTCTAAGGAAAGATGGGAAGACATATTAATTAAAACAATATGTAGAGTGTTCTTGCAACAAATTTGGTGGGCTATCATTATGGTATGATTGTATCCATGAGAGTGAATATCAACGAGTCAGGAATACAATTGTTGAGAACTAGAACTGTCAGTATGAGACATATCAACTACATGATGGGAAAGAAAGCATGAAGATTAAATTGGTGACTTCATAGGTGACAATGTACATGAATAATATTCATTTAAATGACTATATTGTTTATGTTGTTTTATAACATTGTTTATTTTTTTCCCACCAGGTGCAAGTATGTGAATTTATTTTAGAGCTATGTGGAAGGATCCAACAGTAAATTCAACATGTTGATATCGCACGGTGGCAAGATGAGTGATTCAGAATATGCCGAGGAACCTTCCCTCTTGGAACAATACTATCGTGGTTGACTTTGCATAAAATTACACCCTACAACCACAAAATGAAATACAAAGTCATTACTATTACTCATATCAGGTGAGCATAACCGAGTCCATATCACTTATCAACATGGGCTAGATAACAATGAAGAGAAACATGTGATATTGAAATAAAGTCACTTCTACATAAGTGATGACCAGACCCATGACATCCATTATGTTCAACATTGCATTAAATTGTTCTATGATCATGTGATAGCTATGGATAGACTATTTTTTTGTCATTTGATTTGGTTAGATGGTTGTGTTGGATAGTTCAAGAATGCATGTGTATTTCAATGGTTGTGTTTGTTGCACATAAAATACAAGGTGCCACATATATGGAACTACTTTCAAACTGGTCATGGCAAAGGAGAGCATGATGGCATGGGTTCATGCATAAAAAATTCCCTTAGAAGGGAAGAGATGAAGTTCATAGGTGATCGCCTTCAAGACGCTACATCTATAGTGAAATGGCGTGCATTTGTGATGGGAGAACAAGCAACAAGGAAAAACCTAGTGCAAAGAATATTTTGGGAGGTGACAAATGTGAACCGATCCAACACACGTCGGGTGAACAAAGTGCATGGAAATCGATAGTTTCATTCAATTAGAACCTTAGACAACTCAACCCTACAAATTTGGACAAGATTGAAGACTTGTTTTTGCGGTTCCTGTAGCATCGAAGAATGGGATGATTGTGAGTATACAGATGCGGTTGATACATGGTATTGAGTGAATCTTGGCACCGATTTTAAGGGGGTTAATGAAATAGACCATTTGGAATATGATCATACATATATTTCTACAGACTATGATCACATATCGGATCTCATACAAGCAGGTACAAAAAGTTAAATTTGTAGTACCTAAATCATTACAATCCTTTACATTTAAAGAAATTTTATTTATGTTACATGCAATACCTTTTTTAATAAATGTATTGTTAACTCGACCTATTTCCATATCATTATCATTGACTGTTGCATCCATATCATTAGAATCAACAGGAAGAGTATGGGATTCTTGGGTGTCATTGGACATCAGCTGTAAATGTGTTCGCGTAAATTTTTAGATAATTAAAATAGAAATAATTTATGAAACAATAAAAAACTATGATATAAAAAATAATAGACTATGTGAAGAATGAGTTTGAATTACATATTGGAGTAACCCATCACCAAAAACTATGAATAAGTCCCATAGCATATGTTTCCACAAGTTGTGCAAGGATGTGGCATGACATGACACTCTGAACACTCTGCATGTCCAGTGTGATCTCTAGATATGGTAGGATCTGGAGAACTAAGTGGGTCCTTTGTGTGTGATGGTCCAGCCCCAGATGGGCCAGTCTCAGATGTGCCAACCCCTTGTCCTACATTTCCCTCGACAACATTCCCATGTTGAAGCAATGTATCTACCAAATCGAATAATTCCTCTTGTGTATCAACAATCATGGGACCTACAGGAGGATATAACCGAGGGGGGTTTGGTGTGCATGGAGGCCATCACACACAATTTGGCTCAGTCCTCACCCATTTCCTATATTTGGGAATCCCATGTCCTACCCCCCAGAACTCTAAAATATAAAAGTAATTTACTTGTTTACCTGAGATAAACTCAACATAAAATTTCCTCAGGAAATAGAATGGGATGTCTTTATTCCTACAAGGGTATTCATCAAAGACCATGTACCAATGATCCATCTAATTGGATTTAATATTTGGTTCTACACACGAGTCTATAGAAATGTGTGGTTGACTAGTGGGAGGAACCAATCCAGTGCTAGGGTCTCGTAATAGTAAAAAAAGTTGGTATTTTGTTATCTTTAATTTCTTTACATATTTGTAGCTCAGCCCAGTGGAATAGTATTTCCTCTCGGAATCCTTATAGGAGATAATGTTGTATAGTTGTTGCCACCTTTCACACACCTAGGGTGGGGGGTGGGGGGGGGGGGGGGGTTGGGGCAAAAATATTCAAGCCACTCAATGTGTCCTTGGGGACAAGTCTTGAGTCAAGGGTGTCACCTTCTTCTTGACTCCTTCATTTAGGCTCAACTCCTAACGAAGCCAAGGGGGGTAGACCCTATTAAGTTACTAAGGAAAAATTATTTAGTATGACGATGTTAAACTAAATGAGTTACTTAGGAGTTTGAGATTTAACCATAAAAAACCATAGATGACAAGATACAAAAATGAGCACACGAAAGCACAATGCTGAGACACAATATATATATAGAAAGAAAATAGTCAGTGCCTTAGAATGGAGTAATGAAATAATCAATGTACTTGCATGTGCTTGGAGTGAATGTTTTGCGATTACCTCTTGGTATGTTTTAAGTTAATGTGAAATATGAGTTGATTAAAATTAGGCGAGGGGGGACTCTAGATATACCCGAGGGGTACTTGGAGTATGTCAAAAAATGAAACCTTCACGGCTACCCGCAAGGAATATGTGGGATGAATGGAGTCTCTAAGAATATGTTCATAATACACATGAGAGTGTAATAGAGATTGGTGCCTTGAGGTCACTGCCCAGAAGTTCCCACTTCCTTTGGGTATTTGCCACCATTACGGTTTGATCGAGGCGTTGGATTTTTGCCTGATGGTGGTTGATTAGGGAAGGTGAAAAATAATTAAACTAGTCACTCACGTTTCTTTGGATGCATCTTGACTGATCGGATGAACTGCAACCAAGTGCAGAGCATACACACCAGATTCTTATCAATTTTAGTGAATTTTAAAGGATGTGTTTTCTTAGAAAGAAAAACCCTCCAGGAACCTTTTTCAGTCCAAGTGGACCTCAATTGGGGAATCAAGGAGAGGCTTGATTTTAGAAAAATTACTTACATAAATTAAAGATAAGCAACAAACGGAAACAAATCACAAGTTTTCTAATTATTCCTACCACACATCTCTTTCCCCTTGCGAGTTAATCGGGAAGTTGTGGGGTAAGTATTCAAGTTACTTTGATAACGTAATATGGAATAAATGATAAAGTAATAAAATCATGTTATTCTTCATGAATGAAACTAATCTAAAGCGAAAATACACAAGACAATGCGAAAAACGACAAAAAAAGGCGCGAATCCCCCCAGGGGGGATGGGGAATGGGCTCGAAAGAGCCTATTCGGAGAATTTTTTTATTAATTTATATTAAAATATCAGTAAAATTATCTGAATCCTCTTGTTTCTTATATAGGATGAAACCAAGGCTTTACAAATTTCCCAAAATTAAAAATTATGGTCAAAAGGGAGACCCCTGGGGGGATTCGGATGATCCAAAAGCCACTTTCGAGCAGAGAATTATCCTCTTTCTGTTATGAATCCTAAAATAAATAAAGCTTATTAGAATGAAATATGCCAAAAAGTACTTTGAAATTAACTTTGGGTCAGCCTACTTTAAACCAAACAAAAATAAGTTAAGACTAGCTAAAACAGTGAAAAAGGAACCAAGGAAAGCAAGATTTCCTTGGGATATTGGATTGCTGTTTGGAAAGACAATAAAATATGCACTGATTGCTGGATTTTATCTTTTTAAAATAGAAAAATAAATCTAGAGCATGCAACCTATGGATTCTGTTTAAATTTCCATGCAAAACGGACGATTTCCCTAAACTAGATCTAGAATGCTTTATGAAATCCTTTAGGAATGAGATATAGATTATGAGCCTTGAAATAATAGATCTATGTAATTTTTGCTTTGAAATTATAGATCTAACTAATGACAAATCTTTAAACAAAGTAACTAGGTAAAATTTGATTTTTTGGAAGAGGAAGAGAGAGAAAGAGTGCTGGAAGCCTTGAAGATCAACCGTGGAGCTTTCCGGTGGAATGTTGAGGGACTATGCCTTTGAGAAATTTTTGGAGAAAGTGAGGAAGAAAACTAGATCAGCACCCTCTCCAAGCTAGGAACCTACAACTTGATCCAAAGACTTGCCAAAATTCTTGTGAGATCCGGTTAATACATAAATAGAGATTTCAGAATAGCATGCATATAAACTTATAAAACATGTTGAATCTAGATATCTAAACATGCATAAAAAGGAAAGAGACGGCCAATAAAATTATTAACAAACTCCTTTCCTATAAAATATCATAATAAACTTATTATCAATCTTTAGCAATGGATCTACAAACAATCAACAAAATATGAACATGGATATAGGTTACCTTAGTAAAAAATGGCAATGCTCATCCACACATACAATAACATGACACCGTATTACCTCCAAAGATTCTCCTTATTTCAAATGAACAATAACAACTAAACAATAGCAACAACACCTCAATCCCAGTTCTAACTAGCTTGGAAGAGGAAATGGCTACTTTATTTATAGAAAAAACAGGAAATCTAGCCCAGTGGGGGTGCAATTTACAAGGAGAGAGAGACTACAGTTGCATGTGGTGTGAATCTGAGCCCGATCTGAGTCTAACTGAGCCTGATTTGAGTCTCACTGACTGCAACTATCAATCAGAGAGCTGATCTGACCGACACCTCAACTTGTTAACTGAACCATCCACCAAAACTCATCCAAATGAGACCACACGTGTGGAGGAGAGAGGGAGGGCGCAATTCCCAAGATTGCATGCAATAATGCACTCCAGTTCATCCCAGATCACCTCCTTTAGTCAAGGAATTTTCAGATCCAGTCAATCCCAAGCCAATGAAACTAATTTTAGTCAAATCAGAGCAAATCCCAATGATTTAGGATTTTGAATTTTCTCCATTATTTAATTAATTTATCAATTAAATAATCAAGATTTGATTTTTAGGGATTTTTGACCTGAGTGATGGAAAAATCACTCAAAACTTAGAAAAATTGGGTCTATGGGTTTACATGGTGCTCTAAGCTTGAAAATGAGCACCCCATGACTGAAATTGATTATTGAGCCCAATTTTATTACAAAACCAAATTTTCCTATTAGATTATTAAAAAAAGCCTAAGTTTTGTGGAAAAATTAAAATTAAAGAAAACTTAAAAAATAAAAAAAATAAAAACCTAGGGGAACTTAGACATGTTCATATGACTCAACCATGATTCCTAGCCTGTTTATACATTGACACATAGACTCTAATAACCTCAATAGGCCTAAATGTGAAGCCGACCACCCCAACTTTGGAGGTATTGAGTGAAAAACTTAGAAATTATCAGTTGTTTATTCAACAACCAATAATAACCAAGGGAAAAAACACCCTGGGTTGATCATATTGAAAAATAAAGTCTAAGAGATCGAGTCTTTTACATACACTATCATGTTATAACATTTTATTACAACTCCCCTATGGGGTATGAACATGTGATATAGTACAACAAGCACTTCCCAGAAGCACTTCCGAAGGTCTTCTGCAGTTCGAACAAATCATGTTTGTCCAGTTCAATAGGCTCACTTGATAAAATACCACTAAATACAACTTAGGTGGTAACAATAGTGATCCCCAGGAATTGGAAATTGTATTGGTTATGTTATCTAGTTCCTCACCCAGTGACCATCTTATGTGCTCCCCCCTCTAAAAATTGAACTAAGGCATTTCAATGCACCCAAAGAAGAAAGAATTTATGAATTCCTATCATGTTCCTCCTCCATGTGTTTGGTGTTTGGATTTGGTGTGGAAATTGAACCCAAGAGATATAAGAATTACACTCACAAAATTGCTAATCAAACATGCAAAATTAACATCAAAGGAGACTGAAATTGGAGCATAACACTAATCTGTATTGAATAAGTGTACAATAGACAACCTTGTGAAGTAATAGGCTGCTGAAATATATAATTACATGAGAGATTCAAATGCATAAGGATGCCATTAGAAAAGGTCAAAAAGAAGGCTTACTAAATCTAGTCAATTCCCCTGTAGGTGCATATAGCAGTTTCCAAATCCACCAAGATGCTCATGAATTGGCTAAGTCAAGTAGGAAAGATAATGAGGGATGGAAAGACAACTCATACATGCTTTTATTAGGAGAAAAGGAGGGAGGATGATGTGGGAAAAAAACAAATCAACTACACCTAGTCTAGCTTTTCCTTTTGCCTTAATTCTCAATAAAACAGGCAGCTTTTCAGAAAAAGTAGATATGCGCTTTGGAGAATCTGGAATAAAACATACATGCTAAATATGGTTTCCAGGAGGTTTCCCAAGCACTCCATGACTCAGTTTTAGCAAGTGTTGACTTCTAAGACATGTAGAAGGCAACTAGCATAGAGTGGAATCTAGGAGACTAGGTAATAAGAGTCCCTTTTCCATATTGTAAACTAGCATAGAGTCCCTTTTCCATATTGTAAACTTGCTTCTGAATCATGTGCTTTGAGAAATTTATGCATCTGACATGCAGATAGATGTGCATAGTTGATTGGAGCAATTTCACAAGAAACACATAATGATTAGATCAAACACATTTGAAAAAATATATTTCAAATCTGAATATAACATTCATGGTATTTAATAATATTAACACCTTAACTTGAAGAAAATTTAGTTGTTCTTTGATACCTGCTGAGAAAAAAATCCTATTAGAATTGCAATAAAAAATCAAAAGATGAAATGCAATACAAAATGCTTTAACATAGTATGTTCTTGGAATTAAATAGTTTGATTTTACCAAAAAAACGAGTAATTACTCTCATAATGGAAATATGAGTTAACATAAACCCAATAGCAGAGACATATATGCAGATACAAGCTCAATATAGGCATGTTACTCAATAAAAATGAATAAAAAACAAACTGCTATAATTGAATTGGAATAAATGTATGCATATACATAAAAGTACCAGGAAATAAATAACATAAATTCTTTAGAGTCAGAAATTAAATTAAATTTGGCAATTGCAAGCTACTTATTAAAAAATCCTGCTTATTCAAAATGTGTTCTAGGAATGAATCTTCGGTATCAAGGATTTGTAACCTCTTTGTATGAATAGCACCTGGGAAATCATCGTCTTCATTATATTCACTAAGATCGATCTTAATTCTCCACATGGGTGTTATCTATTCATTTTGGAAACAAATATTTGTATGACTTTACTATTCTTGGAAAATGATGATCAATTAAAAATGATTGTCCTTCAGATATTTCAATATAATTACTTAATAATATTGAGAAAATTAAAAGAAAATGATTTCAAGTTGAATGCATTAAAATTTTAAAGTGCATATCCATTAGTTATATGTGGAAAAAAATACAGTTGCTATCCCTTACATAAAGCAAAGCAAGTTCTTGTTTTCTCTTCCCCATTTTAGCCAGCAAAGAATAATATAATTCAAGTATTTTTCACTGAAATAACCAACCTAAATAGATATACTACTAATTAGAAAAGCACACATTCATCTACAGATCTATGTCACATACTTTGAACCTAATACAAGCCAACACACCCCATCCTATTATCACAATTATGTAACCATCAAACTCTGAATCAAGATAACACATAACAAGTACTGTTGGACATTGCCCCATCAATAGAAAAACATAATGAAAATAACAACGCCATTAAAACCAAACACCATACTTAGATGACACAAAAAAACCTTTCTAGACAAGTTCAAAGACTACATAAGTAACTCAATTAAGAGTTCCACTTGTGTGAATGAAAACTACTATTAAGTTTGAGAACAAGATCAACAAGCAACAAATACAATCCAAATGTTGCAGGAATCATATCGTCTTATCTTAAATCTAAGTGCTTTAAACCTCAATGCTCAAGGATCTTGGGAGCAAGGAGAAGGAAAGCTAGCGGTAGTGTTACCAAAATACAGACTCCACGCGTAACTTTGTACAAAGAATTCCATAACTTCACAAATATGTAGGTAATTGGTGAAAATCCAAATCATGCAAAAATCTATGATAAGTTATTGCTATTTTGTACTTCCATTTATTTCTTTCTGGTGCTTCCATGTAGTTTCACACCAAGAACCCCTTCCAGTTTTGCAATGATATTTTCATTGGGAATTGCTTTCCCAGATTCATACTCTTGAATAATCTAAGGATTTTCATTGATTCGCTTTTCTAGAGAAAAGTTATGTTATTTTGCTGCTGTACCAAAGTAGAACTGGAAGAAGACATACGAAAGAAACCTTAAGGCTTAACAGTACATGTACAAGCTGAGCTTGTGTTATTTTTTTATTATCTAAACACGCTTTCATTGTGTTTTTATTTAAATCCATTGAAACTCTCTCATTTTTCAAAATCATAGATTAGTTTTTAAATATTAAAATAAAAAATATATATTCTAAGACATACTGGAAATAAAATATCATATGTTCAAATATTGCATGTGCATTATATAATTACCACAACTAAGGACTTTACTGAAACATGTTCTCAAATCACTGAAATCAATATATAGCCCCTATGGTTAACTCACGCATTCATGAGAAATCCGTGATATCTCTCCCCCCAATGTTGGGGAAGTCACAGGATCAATTCTCGATCCCCTCGGTGTTAGGGTCCATAATTAGGACCGATGGTTTCCATGTAACCGTGCATGGGGAACCCTAGAGAATTTACCACCATCAGTGGGTGGTAACGAGGTAAAGTTGTAAACTATCAAATTACACTATTGTATGCTTGACCCAATAGGGAAATCACCTATTAAAAATCATCTTTAACTCCAAGAATTTATTACAATTGTTGATACAAAGGAAAAATAAAAATTGAGAATTGTTCCACATGAATCCATGCAAAGGGATATGTTTATTTGTTTTCCATGTTAATGAGAAAAATCTATTGGAAACAACAAATATGAACAATTTTCACAATTAAACTTTCATATTGAAACTAAAAGTATAGCTTATTGTAGGATAGGTTTAGACAGGTACAAGATGGGGTTATTTTTATGGTGTGGGGATATTTGTGGTAAAGGGTCCCAAATAGCTATGCTGGGATTCTAAATATGAAACTGATTTTAATCCTATTGACTTAGAAAAGGAAATTTAAACTTCAATTTGTTGGTGACTTAATATAAGTCATAAATCACATAGAAGGGAGAATTTAAAATGGGAAGTTTGTTCTCAACTCTTTTGAGGAGGTAAAACAAATGAAATCAGTTTAATTGCATATGGGATGATGCAAAATCATAGAATCCTTTAAAGGAACTTTAGATGCCACATAAGACTGAAAAAACATGGAACCTATGAATTTAAGTGACAATTAGAGGTACTTCCCTCATCAATTTGAAGATGAAGTAAAAGGAAAAAAGTGAGGTACTTGAATAAGCTTTCATAATATATAACTTTTATCTATATAAAAATTGTGTAAATGATTATAAAATTAGTTTCCCTTAAATTGGGTTTTCAAATTTTCAGTACATCATAACATATATGTTTGTGTGGGTGCAACACTATATGAGGTAAATGATATCATTTTTGGATAAACTCTTGTAAAAATATAAAGGACATATGGTACTAGTGCAACACTATTGTTTCAAAATTTTTCATGAATTATTTTTATTATTATTAATTACTGAGGTCTAAAAACCTTGAAACAAAAATGTTTTGTACGGTTGCAACACTTTAGGGGAAAAACTTAATGAAATTATTGATTTATTTATATAATATTGTAGAGCTCGCTCTCCTATAGTGCACCATATAGTTTTCTTGTGAAATGGTTAAGGAAATCAAAAGTTATATAAAAAACAATCGATGCATCTATTTTCAAAAACTAGCATGTTTCATTTAGAAAAATAATAATAAATAAATAAAACATACATATTTAGGAAAACATTACATATTCAGAATCGTTAGATCATATTCTACAATATTCTATATTTTCATAAAAAATATTGTGTTTTTCATAGCAAAAAATGCCACCAAAACTGAGCATATTCAGAGAGTTCTGAAATACAGGCAATAGCCTTGGTTGTTTGTCCTAGCCAATAGGTTAAGTAGTCCGAAGATATTTCCGAATATCATGCCAATCCTTGTTCCCACCAATATTTTAAATTTTAGAAAACACATATGCAATATAAAATGCATATGTGTTATAATGCATATGCGATATAATGCATATGTGTTTCACTACGTTAATTTAAAAAACATTTTTACATATACATTGGTCTTCGAACACCATACACTTTCTCCTTCTATAACCAACCATCCCCCTATGTCTATCTAACACACATCCATATACCCTCTCTCCATCGCTATTTATCTTTTTCACCATCCCTCTACCTCTATAACCATCCCTCATCCCTCTCTCTCTCTCTCTCCCCCTTCCCTCTCTCTCCCTTATCTCTTCTCTCTCCCTCCCTCTCCTTCTAACTCCATGTGTTCCATCCTCTAACTCACTCCATACCTTACTTTCTCCACCCCTCAGTATCGCCTTCTTTCTTGATGGGTCTCGCTTTATTTATCGCTGCGCCAACTGCCAATAGAAATGAACAGAAAAGGAGAGGTCCTAGCACTAAGAGAAGGCCACACTTGACATGGGAAGGGTAGTGCCTACATAGATGTAGTCCATAGCCATTTAAATGATAAGTCCAGTGCCTACGTAGATGTGGTCCACACAAGTATGGATTCCATGCAAAATATATTGGATCCAAATAGGAATCATCTTGAACAATGCTTGAAAAATTATTGTAAGAGAAATCTCCATAGCGCAAGCTCATTTGTAAGTGTGTGGGAATACTCCCATTCAAGTAATTTCTAGACACATTTAGATAGTTAAGAAATCCCATCTCAGATATTTGCACTGGGATGGGACCTATGAACTCGTTTTGGCTAAGATCAATATATGTCAAAAAAAGTACAGTTGTTAATCTCCATAGGAATCATACTAGAAAACTTGTTCCAGCTGAAATGGATAGTTCCAAGCCTTCCCAGTAGGCTAATCTCTAATGGAACATTACCAGAAAAATTGTTTTTGCTGAGATCAATGAATACCAAACTTGTATAGTTGCTAATCTCCACAAGAATCGTACCCAATAATTGATTTCTAGATACATTCAGATAGTAGAGAAAAGTCGTATTTAAAATCTCCACTGGATGGGACCTATGAAATTGTTTTGGCTAATATCAATGTATGTATACTCAGTATAGATGACAATTTCCCTAGGAATCAAACCAGAAAACTTGTTCCCACTGAAATTGATAGTTCGAAGCCTGCCTAGAGGGATAATATCCACAGGAATCGTTCCTGATAATTGATTTCTAGATATGTTCAGATAGTTGAGAAAGATCATCTTAGAGATTTCCAGTACTGGGATGGGACCTCTGAAGTTGTTCTCACTAAGATCAATAGATCTAAGTTCAGTACAGTTGCTAATCCCCCTAGGAATCAAACCAAAAAACTTGTTCCCACTGAAATCGATTTCCTCAAGTCAGCCCAGTCAGCTAATCTCCATAGGAATTGTACCTGATCATTGATTTCTAGATATGTTTAGATAGGAGAGCCTACTCACATTGGAGATCTCCACGTGGATGGGACATATGAACTCGTTCTGGCTAAGATCAATGGATGTTAAATTATTACAGTTTCTAATCTCCACAGGAATCTTACCTAATATTTGATTTCCACTTACATCAAGCAACTGCAAAGAACGTGATTTACCTATGGATGAAGGAAGGGAGCCATTCAAACGATTATTGAAAATATACATCATTGATAACAAGAAGAACAAGGAGGATACATTATTAAGTTTTTCCGGTATGGTTCTAGTGAGATTATTGCTCTCCAGTCTGATCGCAGTCAACTTGGGTAAGTATAGCAAGTCTGCAGGAATCGACCCATTTAAATGATTTCCCCACATTGAGACTTCAACCAAAGAATTGCATGTGGCCAGAAAGTCTGGAATTATGCCGACAAATGAATTATTTCCTATATGTAAATATTCGAGCCGCTTGCCCCTGCACAAATTCGAAGGGATGGAACTAGTCAATATTTTGGAAGAAACATATATTTGCACTAGCTTTCCACTTGCGCCCAGGTGCCGAGGCAGGAGACCTGTGAAATTGTTATCTGAAAGCCTCAAAACCTTCAAATCGGGCAAGTCCCCAATGAAAGATGGAATCCAACCGTGTAGTATGTTATGGTAAAGATTCAGCTCTTGCAACTTGTTTAGCGCGGAGAGTTCCACAGGTATTTCACCACTGAGTCCATTGCCTTGCAAATACATTGTCTCTAGATTTTTCAGACTCGTAAGCTCAGAAGGAATTTCACCGCTAAGACCACAAAATTTCATATCGAGATGAACAAGTTTGCTCAAATTTCCTATCTCCGGAGGAATCCCTCCATCAAATGTATTGATGGCTTCATAATAATATGAATTTCGTAGATAAAGCATCTTCAGGTTCCCTAAATTGCCAAGCTCTCCTGGTATTCTTCCGCTCAAAATATTTAGAGACAATGAGAGATATTCTAAATTTTTGAGTTTCTTGTACTCCTAGGAATTCTGCCCAAGAAGTCATTAAATACCAGGTCAAGATGCCAGAGCTTCACGAGATAACCCAAATCCATGGGCAGTGTCCTTGAAAAATCGTTGTGAGAGATGTCAAGGACCTCTAGATTCTTCAATTTTGATATGTTAGAGGGAAGGCTTCCATTGAAGTCGTTATAGGAGACGTTGAGGAACCAGAGTTTCTCAAGATCGTTCAAATCCAGTTGCCCTGACAAACCCTCGTGAGACTCATCAAAAGCGTTGTGAGAGACGTCGAGGACCTCAAGCTTCTTCAATTTTGATATGTCAGAGGGAAGGTTTCCATGGAGAAAGTTATGGGAGACGTTAAACAAATGGAAAAGGGGCATAAAAGACTCATGCTAGAGAGATTTAGAGATAGCACTTAGCTGCCATGGTCACAATGGATGCCAGTCCATGTGAAATGGGTAGTGTTGTTGAAGGTTGTCTAGCTATCCAACATACCATGAGGATCAACCATTGCTTCTTTCATTGAAATCAGCACTCTTGTATCTCCTACAAAGAGTGGTGAATTGGGAATAGAAGACAATGGGTAAATAAACAAGGCAACAAGGAAAACAAAGATCTCCATGGAAAATTTGTGTGGGCTCATCTTGTACTGAAAAACAAAGATATGCATGGAAAATTTGTGTAGGCTCATCTTGTACTAAAAAGTAGAGATATGCATGGAAAATGTTTGCAGACCCATCTTATACTGAACACTAAGAAGCATGGAAAATGTTTGCAGACCCATATTTTGATGGTCTCGATAAAATCTTAGTTGTATTTGACAGGTAAATTGACCCATCACAGGAATTTACCCGTCAAATTCCATCCTTATTACTGAACACTACAATGCCAATACTCGAAGTCAAAGTCGATGTCATGAAATCAATATAGTCAAAGTCATGAATGTGGGGGTATAAAAATAACAAGCCAAAGTCACGAATGTGGGTTAGAAAAAGAACAACCCAATAGGTTTCTACATGGAAATTATGAAATCCATCAAACAAATTATTATTTAGACTAACTAGTTTCTTATTTAAAAAAAAACAAACCTTAGTCCAAAGCATGTTTAATGTATTATTCAACAATTAAAAATTGGTTATAATGCATTATATTGTTTCTATGCTCTCAACTTGACCATTCAACAACATAAAGATACTAAATAAATTTTAGTAGCGTAATAATAAGCTAAAAACTCACACCTCTTTTCCTGTAAGCATGGAAATCAATGAATAAACATAACAAAACCATAGAATTTATGGTGTTCCAATTATACATGATTAAAACTATTTATGATTAGTTAGTAAGTGTCAGTGCTCAACATTTATTACTTGCTAGTGTTATGTATTTATTCTAAATTATTGTTCATCAATCATTACAATCTATGATATACGAATGCAAGATGCATGGCACACCTATCTCAATATTATCCCAGTTGGCATATACCTTGCAAGAATACAAGAGAGAATGCATAAGACATGAGACAATTGCTAGGGCCATATGCCCAGAGAGTCACAACACTACAGGAATACACTTGTTCTCACCAATTTTGTCAATGCATATGAAACATTACGTAATGTGCCAAATTTCTCCAATATCACATATCCATCCTCTACCATGTCTTGAATGGCATGGTACTAGATATTAGTATGCTTCATCTTCAAATGAAATGTCAAGTTCTTAGCAAGATAAATGACATTGTTACATCACACTGAATTGCAATAGCTCTTTGAATTAGCCCCATGTTTGAAAACAATTTGACAATTCAAATGGCTTCCTTATATATATGAGTATTTTCCACATAGTCCTTCTTTGTAGTGGACAAAGAAACCACAACTTAATGCTTACTCATCCAACTCACTACTCCACCAAATAATAGAAAGATGCGTACACTATTAGATCTCTTTCTATCTACATCCTTTCTCAATCCAACTCCACATAACCTTGTATATCCATTGAATGTGGGTGCGTTGCAAAATTACTATGATAACAAATGCAATTCCCAAAATACCTAACAAATACCTTAAGACCCTGTTCACTACAACCTAATGTTCACTACTAGTATTAGCCATGAGTCAACACAAGCATTAGAGGAAATTTCAACTCAAAATGGGCCTCCTAAAAAAAATTAATAAAATAATAGGGCTGGTGCAAACTAATGCTGGTCACTTATGACGCGTTCGTTGCAATGGAATTCTGGAAAAACAAAAATCTAAATGTCAAAAAGCAGCATTAGAGGTACCTACACAACTTTTTGGAATATGGCGTAAGAATATGAACCGTGGACAATCGGATTACCTTCTAGAATATATAACTTTTATTTATGGAAACTAAGCATAAATCCCAAAAAACAAGGTTATTCTAAGGTTGGTATGTTATATTTTTCCCAAAAAATAATGAATATGTTTGCGTTGGTCCCCTCGTTTGGTATGCAAATGGTGGAATTTTGTGAAAAAAATTATATAGAGTTGTAGATAACAGGTGTGTCTAGTGCAGCGATATTTTTCCACATTTGTTTATGTTATATTTTTTATTTTTCAAATTAAGGAAGTCAGTGACGCTCTAAAATGACAAGGTCGAGCGTTGGTCCACCACATCTTGGTCTTAACATAGTCAATGAATCATATATTTTTTTAGGATGTAGGTCTTTGTGTCTTCTTGTGCGGGTTCTTTTCCGTTTTTTAAATAGGTGAGGCGATCAAAATTTATAGCCATAGCAAATAGCCTCCCTTTTGTGTTAGATTGACATTAGTCCATTTAAAATTAAATAAAAAATAGAAAAAGATAATAGATTTAAATAAAAATTACAAATTCAAAATCTACAGACAGAGCTACACAAGTGTGTGAATTTTCATTAATAGTGGACAAGCGTGGCATGTGGAAAATCATGCACGAAATAGCAGAAGAGGTACAAAACAAGTTTTTATGTCATAAGACAGTCCAAACCACTTGGTTGGGAAACCCAAAACTAAAACCAATGCAGCCAAGTCATCCACCACGTTGGTTGGAAAAAAGGTGCCACCAAAATTCTAAATTTAAATCAAGCACGTGCGTAATTTAAAACATAACGCGCATGCACTAGAAGCACGATCGTGCTCTCTGGATGCGCACACACTAAAAGCGCATTCGCGCTAATTTGTGCATGCACGTTAGAGTCGCATGTGTGCATTTGCTAAGTAAACACTTTGTTTTGATTTTATTTTCAAACATTTGCAATGGAATGATGATGATGATGAGGAGGGTGATGACAATGATGATCAAATGAGGATGATGACTATGATGATTATGACGAGGATGATGACAATGATGATGATGAGGATGATGAATCTGATGATGATGAGGAGGATGATGACTATGATGATGATGAGGATGATGATGACAATGAGGATGATGAGGATGATGACTATGACAATGATGATGATGATGATGAAGAGGATGAGGATGATGACGATGATGAAGATGATGATGTTGATGACGACGACGATGATGATGAGGAGGATTATAATGACTATGATGATGAACAATGATGGTGATGATGATGATGATGATGATCACGATGACTATTACTATGATGATAATGATTATGATGATGATGATGATGATTGCGATGATGAGGATGATGATCTTGATGACGAAGATGATGACGATGACGAGGATGATGATGAATATGAGATGACTATGAGGATGAACAATGATGGCGATGATGAACAATGATGATGATGACGATGTTGATGATGATGAGGAACAATGATGATGATGATGATTATTATTATTGTGATGATGATGATAAGGATGATTTCAATGACTATGATGAGGATGATGACTATGATGATGAGGATTAGGATGAGGATGATGATGACGATGACAATGATGACGAAGAATGATGGTGATGATGATGACGATGATGATGATGATGGCTATGATGATGAAGAGGATGAGGATGATGAGGATGATGAGGATGATGATGTTGATGATGACGATGATGATGATGAGGAGGATTATAATGACTATGATGATGAACAATGATGGTGATGACGATGATGATGATGAGGATGATGATCACAATGATGATGATGAGGATGATGATCACGATGATTATTACTATGATGACAGTGATTATGATGATGATGATGATGATTGCGATGATGAGGATGATGATGGTGATGACGAAGATGATGATGATGACGAGGATGATGATGGCTATGAAAATGACTATGAGGATGAATAATGACAACGATGATGATGGTGATGAGGAACAATGATGATGATGATGATGCTGACGATGACGAGGAACAACGATGGTGATGATGATGATGATTGTGATGATGATGATAAGGATGATTTCAATGATGATGATGAGGATGATGATGACGATGACAATGATGATAAAAAATGATGGTGATGATGATGATGATGATGAGGATGAGGACGAGGATGATGATGATAATGACGATGATGAGGAACAATGATGATGATGATGATAGGTTTAGTTGAAAATTTTCTTTGATTTTATTTCCAAGCATTTGCAATGGAATGATGATGATGAACAATGATGATGATGATGAGGAGGATGATGACAATGATGATGATGAGGATGATGACTATGATGATGATGATGAGGATGATGATGATGATGATGATGACAATGATGACGACGATGACGATGATGGTGAACAATGATGGTGATGATGACGATGATGATGAGGATGAGGATGATGATGGTGAACAATGATGGTGATGATGACAATGATGATGAGGATGAGGATGATGATGAGGATGATGATGATGACGATGATGAACAATGTTGGCGATGATGACGATGATGATGAGGATGAGGATGATGATGGTGAACAATGATGGTGATGATGGAAATGATGATGAGGATGAGGATGATGATGGTGAACAATGATGGTGATTATGGAAATGATGATGAGGATGAGGATGATGATGAGGATGATGATGATGATGATGATGACGAAAAATGTTGGTGATGATGATGACGATGATTGTTAGTGCTGGAATTGAGCCCAAGTTGGCGAAAGGCTCGCTCCCAGGTAACAACAGAACCACTTTTGAAGAGAGAACTAGCCTTCTTCTCTTTCGAGAGGGATCTCTCACCAAATATTAACAATGCCAGATATATGCAAGAGAAACTATAAATTGTTTGTAAAATTGGTTGAAATAAGACATAGAACCATTGGGCGATGGAGTCAAGATGTGTAACAGAAATAAACATAACTTATGTAGGCGATTTTAGCATAGAGGCAAGATAAACATTCAATCACAGTCAAATTATAATTTTATGGTGGAAAAGAAGAACATGAACAAACCATCAACACAGAGCATTGAAAAATGAATTCTGTATTAACTTTAGAAGAAAGATTTGGTGAATATTTGAAACAACAGATGGAGCATAGCATGTATGAATTCCAAACTGTTATACACTTATTTTAGACATGAAAGAAAACACAATGGAAGAGATAAACTAGAAAAACGTTCACATGAGAAAGGAAGCAATAGACTGTAATATAAACAACACATGAATCCTTGTGTAAAACACCAACCTCGGCTTTGCAACTTTATTAAAATACTCTTGAAAAAATACACAGCAAAATTACATTGGTTTTCAACCCTTTCTATTGATGTATTTGTAACTTTGGAATGTATTCACTAATATATCTTATGTCTTGTACCCCGATGTTTATCTCGGGATGTGTCTGTAATGTAATTGAGTCATGTCATGCCCCGATGTTCCAATCGAGAGGATCTATAATGTAAACAAGTCATGTCAAGTCATTGTGGGTAACCCTCCTGTTGTTCAAGGGTTAAAGTCCCCATAGTTCCGGGGCACTAGGGTTGTTAGACTCACCTAGTGAAGTCGTCCCTAGTAGGGTTTAGTCAATTCGGGAATTAGTATAAATAGAGAGTGAGCCTCTCTATTTATCACACACTCACTCACACTCAGTTGTAGTGTATAGCTGAGGAAGAGGAAGACACTGGGATAGGAAGAAAGAGGTTACTGTTGTCGGGAGTTCATCTTACTATTTTGGGGATTTGCTATTTGGTACTGATTCTATCTCTAAGGAAGTTTCGGGGTTTTCTCCATTTATGGTTTCCACAAGGAAAAAAATTGTGTTCATTGTTTCTTGTGTTTGATTGTTGTGCTTGTTATTCTCTTAGTTAAAGATCCTAATAATGCTAGAGTAATGTTAAAAATATAACATGGTATCAGAGCTAACCTGAGAAGAAGACACTGTGCAGCTGCAGGAACTAGGGATTCCTACTTTGTGGATCTTCCTCCACAGATTTTCAACAAAATAAGGTTGGATTAACTCTTCTCCTTAGGGCACATATTTCTATTGAAGCAGAATCCAATTCTGAGGTTTTTCAGTTTTGTACCCGACACTGCTGCCAAAAATTAGGGATTTCCACAGAAGTCGAATTTTTCAGTGAGCCCAGGAATGGATTGATATCCTCCTCAAAATCAAAGTTAGGGATCAATATCAAAGCATTTGGTTGGACAAAACTCTGGAAAAGAAAAAACCCTAATATGCTCCTGAACCAGCACTGCAGAATTTCAGCTTCAAATCCAGATCCGACATCTTGACCTGGTAAGATCTAAATCTTTTGTATTTCCATTTGAGGTTCTTAGTTAAGATGTCTCATAATACCAAGCTTGATGAAAAGCTTGAGGGAGCTGATAACTTTCGAGCCTGGAAGTATAGGATCTCCCTGGTCTTGGAAGAAAATGAGTTGGACTCCTATATCAATGAGGAGGTTCCAGTTCTAGAGGGAGATGAGGCTAAGGCCTTAAATAAGAAGAAGTTGGTTATGTCAAAGAGAATTATTGCTGATTCAATCAAGGATCACCTCATACCATAGACGGTCCTCCCTAAAGACACCTAAAGCTATGTTTGATGCCCTAACCAAATTGTTTGAAGGGAAGAACATAAGCTGGAAGATGAACTTGAGGAATCAACTGAAGAATGTAAAGATCTAGAATGCAGAGACCATCCAATATTACTTTACAAGGGTTTCTTAGATCAAGGAACAACTGGAAGTAGTAGATGAAGAAGTGGAAAATGCATAGATTGTGATGACCACCTTGAATGGTCTCCCTAAGACATGGGATTCTTTCATTCAAGGGATATGTTCCAGAAAGAAGTTAGTCAAGTTCAACAGACTATGGGAAGAATGCTCTCAAGAAGAATCTAGGATAGCAGCTCGAGAAGAGAAGATGGGAAGTGAAGATCAAGCTCTCATAGTACAATCCAAGAAATCCAGATCTAGCCACCACAGAAGTAAGTATTCTCATCAAAGGAATAACTCCAGAAATCCTAGAGATATGTCTAAGTACATTTGCTATACATGTGATGAAAGAGGAAACTTCACTAGATATTGTCCTAAGTAGCTCTCACGAGAAGAAGGGAAACAATAGAAGACATCATGCTCATGCTGCAGAGGATGATGAACCTTCCACAAAGAGAAACAGACAAGTTAGTGATGATTCTTCAAGTGATGAAGAATATGTTCTGATCTTCGCTCTCATGGGAACTATCACACATGGCCACAATGATTGGCTTATAGATAGTGGTGCTTCCAAGCACATGACAGGATTCAAGGAATCCTTTGTGAAATTATCTGAACGTGAATCACCTCACAAGGTGAAACTTGGAGATGACTATCGGTATCCAATAAAAGGTAGTGGGGAATCCTCCTATAAGCTAGACTCTAGAAATTCTATGACAATGAGGGAAGTATTGTTTGTACCAGGACTAAAGAAGAATCTCCTCTCCATATCTTCATTAGATGAAAAAGGAATGAGGGTTTCATTTATAGATGGTCAAGTCATCATGTGGCCAAAAGGAAAGACTATTGATGATACAATAGCGATTGGGGAACAAGAAGGAGCCTTATACAAATTGAAGGGCCATCCAAAACAAGATTTGGTTCATGAAACGGTAGAACCAAATGAGATTTGGCATAGAAGGCTTGCACATGTGCATTACAGAGCACTACCTCTTGCAAGCAAAGCTGTTGAAGGTCTCCCAGAAATGCAAACAAAACATGAAGGTGTATGCAAAGGATGTGCGAAAGGGAAGAACACAAAGAAGACATTTCCAAGTGGCGAAAACAAGGAAAAAGGAATCTTGGAAATCATCCACTCTAATGTATGTGGTCCAATGTCATCCAGCTCACTAAGCGGGTATGTATACTATGTTTCTTTCATTGATGATTTTTCTAGGATGACATGGATTTACTTCATCAAGAACAAAGATGAAGTATTTAGCAAGTTCAAGGAATTCAAAGCCTTGATCGAGAACCACACTGAAAATAAGATCAAGACTTTTTGATCAGATAATTCACACCAAATGAATTCAAAGAGTTGTGCAAAGACTCAGGGATTAAGAGGGAGTTGTCTACTCCATATAATCCACAATAGAATGGGATTACAGAAAGGAAGAATAGAACTATCATGGAAGCTGCAAGAGCAATGCTTCATGATCAAGATCTTCCTATGGATATTTGGGCATAAGCTGCCAGAATAGCGGTGTATGTACAGAACCGCACTCCACACAGAGTACTCGAGAACAAGACTCCTGAAGAAGTCTTCTTCGAAAAGAAACCAGAAGTCAACCATCTCAGACTATTCGGCTGTCCTGTATACATACACATTCCAAAAGAAAAGAGAATGGAGTTAGATCCTTCAGGAAAGAAGGGCATATTTGTGGGATACTCTGAAAGCTCAAAGGCTTACAGAATATACTTCCCAATATTCAAGAAGATCAACATCAGTAGAGATGTAACATTTGATGAATATTCATCCTACATCAAATCTAGGAAGAGACCGGCTGAAGAACCTGAAGAAACAAGAGAACCCAGAATTCATGACACAACCATGAATGAAGAAATTCAAGAAGAAGATCAAGAATTTGAAGAACCTCAAGAACCTGTAGATCCACCTCAAAATAAGAGTCCTCATAAGAGGAAACCTGCTTGGGTATGTGAAATTATCCAAGGTGCATAAAGGTATGGGGCTTCAGAAGAAACACCTAGAGGAGGAAAAATAACTAGGTCCTAGTCCAGTTATGTAGCCTTGCTATGTGACATTATTGATAAAGAACCTTCCAACTATGAAGAAGTCGCAGAACGAAAAGAATGGAAGGATGCTATGATCGAAGAGTATCAATCAATCATGAAGAATGATGTTTGGGATGTTGTCCCAAGACCAGAAGGGAAGTCCATTGTAACTTCCAAATGGATCTACTAGATCAAGCATGCTGCAGATGGCATCATCGAGAAATATAAAGCAAGATTTGTGGCTTGTGGTTTCTCCCAGAAAGAAGGAATAGATTATGAAGAAATTGTTGCACCTATAGCCAGATACACTTCCATTAGGTCGGTACTTTCTCTGGCTGCAGTGATGAAATGGAAGATACACCAGATGGATGTCAAGATTGCTTTCTTGAATGGTGTAGTAGAAGAGGAAGTGTATGTGGAACAACCACTCGGTTTTGAGACACATGACAGGGAGTCTCATGTATGTAGATTGAAGAAAGCCCTCTATGGTTTGAAACAGGCACCTAGGGCATGGTATGGTAGAATGGCTCTGCAGAATGGCTCGGCACTTATATACAACCATGTACGAACACACCGCATCGAAAGGGCTCTGCACTTAAAGATGAAGAAGACTTGAAGACAAAGAATACTTGAAGATGATGATGACTTGATAATGAATACAACTTGAAGATGAAGACAACTTGAAGATGAAGATGATGAGATGATCTAGTCGATACAGAGAAGAAGACCAGTGCTGAAAATTCATTAGAGGAAATTTCAACTCAAAATGGGCCTTTTAACTTTAACTCAAATTCCATGTCATCATGTGTTAGCCAATGAAATTTCTTTAAATTTGAAATACCGTATAGGTCTTAAACACTTTTTTTAATATAAATTTGGGGATAGGTATCATAAAAAAAACTATTTTTTTTGTTTGTATTTTCGACATATATCCCCGTGTTTTTACTCAAATTTTGATCGGGAGGGCTCATTGGATGTGGAATTTAATTCCGCATCCAATGAGTACCCACTCAACATACTTTTGATGGACCCCGCTACCCAAAAAACAAGAAATACCTGAAAAAATGTGATGATGACATCATCATCACGTTTTTTTAGGTATTTCTTGTTTTTGGTGTAGTGGGATTTGTCAAAAGTATGTTGAGTGGGTACTCGTTGGATGTGGAATTAAATTCCACATCCAACGAGCTCTCCCAATCAAAATTTGAGTAAAAACACGGGGAGATATGTCGAAAATACAAACAAAAAAGTAGTTTTTTTCTTTTCTTCCCCCAAAATTAATAAATATTATTTTATTATTTTAACTATTATTTTATTAATTTTTTTTAGGAGGCCCATTTTGAGTTGAAATTTCCTCTAATGGTGTTGAAATAATACCTTCCTGGTTAAGAGGGAGTGTTGATGTATTTGTAAATTCAGAATGTATTCACTAATATATCTTATGTCTTGTACCCTGATGTTTATCCCTGGATGTGTCTGTAATGTAATTGAGTCATGTCATGCCACGATGTTCCGATCATGAGGATATATAATGTAAGCAAGTCATGTCAATTCATTATGGGTAACCCTCCTATTGTTCAAGGGTTAAAGTCCCCACAGTTTCGAGGCACTAGGGTTGTTAGACTCACCTAGTGAAGTCGGCCCTAGTAGGGTTTAGTCAAGTCGAGAATTAGTATAAATAGAGAGTGAGCCTCTCTATTTAAAACACACTCACTCACACTCAGTTGTAGCGCATAGCTGAGGAAGAAGAAGACACTGGGGCTAGGAAGAAAGAGGTTACTGCTGTCGGGAGTTCATCTTACTATTTTGGGGCTTTGCTATTTGGTTCCGATTCTATCTTTGAGGAAGTTGCGGGGTTTTATCTATTTATGGTTTCCTCGAGGAAAAACAATGTGTTCATTGTTTATTGTGTTTGATTGCTGTGCTTGTTATTCTCTCAATTAAAGATCCCAATAATGCTATCTTAATGCTAAAATTCTAACACTTTCTCCTTCTTCAGGAGGTATATTTATAGCATTTTGGAATTTTATAAACTGACATTCGGGAATAAAAATTTGTTACAACCGAAGAACATATTCTAACAAACTCTTAGGTGGAATATCAGCCATGATTTGCATAAAATGGATAAACAATGAAATGTGGATTGCAGGAGGAAATATGCACGAGAGTCTTCTGTACTTCCATCTGGTGGGTGACAACTGTGCAAACTTCTGGGAGAGGTGACCGTTGGAACGGGCGTGCAACGCAGAGAAAAATTCCCATGTATTAACATTGCCACTCCTACGGATGTATTTTGAATTTGGTCGACCCATATTGCTGACTGACTCTCCATAGGTCAAGACTAGGCAGAGTCACAACTACCATGTCGAATGCTTGTGCTTTAAGCTCCATCATTTCTGGGTATGAAGTTTCAAGGACCTCGACGCATGTGGCTTTAAAATCAAATAATAATTCAAAATTGCTTGTCAATTTATAAAAAATGATCTTCCCTGACAATGATTATTTCATATCCCCAAACTTGATGTTGTCTAATTGCTAGTGCACCAAGCACTTCCGATACTCCTTCTGGGACAATAAAGGACCCTTTTCTTCCCAGAAAAAAGGGAGTCCTTTCCTTACAATTGGTTTGAATAGTTTGATGACCTCTAGGACCTTGTGCTCAATAAATTCTATTTTGGCCCATGAATCGTCAGACAAACAGCTTAGGAAAGTAATGGCATTTTTCGCTGTTTCCAAGGGCCTTTTTTGTATTTCTGCTAATACTGTCAGGACTTTTTTCTTGGCTTCTACCGTAGCGCTTTCCTGGTCTTCAATGAAATATAAATAAGGCCGAAACTTGCCAGCTTCTATAATGATTTGATCCCAGATCAAATGTCTAGCACCTTGCAAGGCAAGTTTACCGACCACCTATTGGCTTAACTTGGCATTTTGTTGAATCAGTCCTTGGCATTTATCTTCTATGTTTTCTCTTCCTTGTCTCTCTTTCACCTTTTCTTTCTCTAGTTCCTCGATCTACTGTTTTAGTTTAATAATCTCTTTATCTTTCAGGCATATATGGGACATTTCTCTAGAGAGAAAACCGATATCTATCTCTCCAGCTACACCTATGGATTGAATTGCACTCTCCACACTTCTTCCTTGAAGCTCTTTTTCCTTCATTGCTAATGTGGCTTTTAAATTTGCATCACTTTTCTTCAAAAGTTGGATGTCTGTTTCCCATTTCCTTTCCTTTTCTTCAAGATTTAGTAGCTTGGATTTGCAGTCAGTAAGCTCAGCGTTCAATGTATCTTTTTATCTTTCAAAATCAGCCAATTCTTCCGCCTGGGCAAGCTAGGTAGCAGGAATTTTTAACCTCTTTTTAAGGGTCTGAATCTCCTTCTCCTTATCGTCGAGCAATTTCTGAGCCAAAATCCCTTTATGTGCCGATCCTTCTATTTGCATTGCTTCACTCTATAAACTGTTGATTTGGGATTTGAGTGCTTTGTTCTCCACTCTCACCTTCATTAAAAGGTTTAAAGTTTTTGCTTTACTTTCCTCCAACTTGGACATTTGTATGTTAGCCTTAAGTACTCTGGAATTCAATATATCCCCAGTCTCTTTGTTGAGGTGTATTATGTCAGTAGTGGGAACCTTCGAGTCGTTCACACTGACCTCTGACATCTTGTTCCCCATTTCCATGGCTAAGCTAAGGGTGTTAGTGGCATGACCTCTTATAGTTTTCAGCGCCACATTGGATTAAGGCAACCACGCTGCATCGATTTATAGTTTTGCTATTTTCTTGGAAGTTTTATCAGCCCTCTCTCAGTAATATCCTAGCCAATACTCTTTGGATTAATGCTTGCTTGGAGTCTGACCATCAAATACATACTCTTGTATTTACAATTCGGCTGTCTTAGGATCTTCCCATTGCTGTTCTTTTGTTAAATTATTCTTCTTCACCTGTCCCTTTGCAGGGCCCCTTTTAACCTGCACCAACTGCTACCCTTGTTCTATTTTCTACCTTTTGGGCATGCTGTCCATTTCCACTTCATCAGTGTCCATGGGCTCCAGACCCCCTCTTTTTATTGAACTCACTAAATAGCCGACCAGTGATGAGACTCCTCCAGCTATTGCAACTACTTTAGCCAGTTCTCTTTGGGGAGAAGCTATCCCCAGTAGCTGTGAGCTAGTGCTTTTCTCTATGATGGTATCCATCGAGGTAGGATTAGGGAAATCATCTGAGTTTGCTGCTTCTCCAAGTCCAGGTATTTCAGTGTGTTCAAAAGGCCTGCATTTTTGAGCTTCCCTTCTTTTGGAAATTATCTGGTGAGGGTCATAATTTACCGCTTGTCCCAGGGAAAAATCCATGCCTTTGAGCAAGTTGGTAACTAGGGGAAAAGAAGCTTTTTTGCTAACTGTGTATGGTGTCACTTCCCATGGAAAACCAAATTTGAGCTTTTATTAAAGTTCAAGAAGTGCTCTTCTTCAACAATGAGTCTTTGCCAGATCAATTCCATGGAGAAAACCCTGGCCGTTAGAAAAGCTGACAGAATGTAGGGTGGATGCACAAAGCAGTACAACCTTATGGTCGTTCCAAATTCTGTGAGGAACCAGTACCCTATCTTCTTGCTATTTGGCAGCTGCAGCATTTGCCTCATCTCAAGAAACACCCTAGGTAACCTTTCTTGAAAGAAGAGGTCGTATATTTCGGCCATCAATTGATTCATGAATTTACAGTAGTCTGTGGCCATATGAGCAGTGATTTCCAGTTCTGGTACTTGTAGGTCTTCTTCATTATAAGCTATAAGCATCCTCAACAAAAAGGACTGGAATTTAAACACTCTGGTGCTATGGAAATTCGCTAACTGAGAATGGATGTTCTTGACTAGGAATTCATCAAAATTAAGGCAGTAAGACTGACAGGATTGTCCAGGAAATTTAGGTTCATCCAGACAAGTACTCAAGATGAACAAAAGACTCAACAATGACTCCGTGACATAAGCGTCGGTATCTAGACTTAGAAACTGACTAGCCAGTGATATACACCACTGATTTTCTTCATTGAATTGGTTGAGTTCAATAGGGTAAGATAGGTCGATGGGTTCACCATTGGGTTTAGAACCGACCTTCAGGAAGGTTCCTTTACTTTCGTCTGTGGACTCTCTAAAATAATGTATAATATTTTATTCTTGGTAGTCTTGGGATATATGGACAAATTCATCTGGGATATGTAGGGTTTTGCGGATGACAGAAGCCTGGACTGAACAAAGGATTTTAGACTTTGATTTATTCATAATGACACTTTTGATGACAGAGAAATTGTATCCACACCATATGACAAACTCAAAGCAATGGGGGGTTTGGCCAATAGAGAAAAAATGAAGAAAGAATTAAAAACACCGCAGGTATCTCCACCTCAGTCCTTAAGGATTTCCAATTTTCCTGTGGAGGTTTCAATGGCTTCTCCTACTAGGATGGTATTGAAAATATCAACATTCTCATCTACCAGAATTTATTCTACCCTTCGACATGTGGCCTTAGGATCTACTTCATATCTCACCCTTATCACTTATACCGCTCCTATTACATCCATTTTTAAATAGAACTAAGAGGGTATCAGGGGCCTACCTTGTTCTGTAGCACAGTTTCCTGGTTGGTCCATGCTGACACCCTGTAAGTGGTTGGATATTCAGCGGCTTTGAGGTTTCAGACAAGACAAACCTTTGCAACTTCACGTGGACCCCTCTATAGCTTTTCACACAACATAACCTTCGTGTCCTTCCCAAGCGGCTTGCATCGTAGATATCACTCTTTGCGATCTGAACCATAGGTATGTGAGGTTCTTTACACTACATATTTCCCTACCTCGTGTGTGTGTAGCTCAGCCATCGATCAAGACCAAATTTCTTCACAACCGTTGATCTGAGAAAACCCCACCATTCTTTGCAAAATGAGGTTCTGGTTCCCTCCATGCTAATTAAGATTGCGAAATGAACTACGACTATTGATATCCCTCCATTCTCGTAGTGAACATCGATCTAAGCGGCCCATACCCCTTTTTGCAATCCAAAATTGCTGCACCATCCTTGCAAATCTGGGATGCGGAATTAATTTCAACTGTGGATCTTCTTGGATCCCATTCTTGACCATTAGATGTCTCCATCGTTTAACCTATTTCGCAATATAGAAAAGTGGCTTTGGCTGGGTAGGTTCACCGTGTGAAATGTTTTGACGTCGTTGATCTGCCATCTGATCAATCTCAACCTTCGATCATGATTCCCATTTAACGCCTTCATCACATCCGACGTTATCTTCTTTACCTTGCACCTCCTATCCACAGATTGTCTTGTTGTTATCAACATTCACCACCGAGGCTTATTCCAGTGGCTGAATGTTATTTTGTGTGTCGTCAGCCCCTTCTGCAAACACTAAGGTACCTTCCCAACACCTCTCGACAAGACTAAAATTCCCATGTATCTCTTATGACCAAAAAACATAACAAAGTGTTAACAATTCACTCCATGAGGGATGCTATCCTCCCAGTGAGGTAGCAAAGAACCCGTAGAATAGTCGTGTACTCCATTGACAACATCCCTTTATTTTACTTCCTAAAAGAAAACTTAATTTGAAAGAATGGTTACCTCTTCTAATCTTAGGGCCTTCTCCATGGGATTCAAATCTTCTGACTCACCATCCGTACTAATTAAAACATAAAACATATTTACACTATGATACACGAACTTTTAGTCCCTGTATTCCAGGTAACGCTTCAGGAACCTCCCATTCACTATCCCTCCTTTGTATTGTGACCGATTTGGATACTTTAAAATGAAGGTGTTGTCTCCTCTATGTGCTGCAATAAGGTATTGACCTACCCATAAGTGGTCGAATTTTCCATGTTTCCCTTTTTCTTCATGCGGGGCATCCCATTTTAACACCTAGTCATTGACCTTGAAAATGTCTTCCTTTATTCTCCTGTTGAAGGTATTCTTCGTCTTATCCTAGTGTATCTGGATTTTATCATAAGCCTTGTACCTTACTTCATTAAGCTCAATAATCTAGTTGATCATTCCTTGAATGGGATTAGGCCCATCCAACAAGTCGCGTAATACCTTCATGACTGGAACACCCAGAGAGGCAGGAAAAATTACCTCGGCTCCATATACCAATTGAAACAACGACATACCGATGGCCGTCTTGGTGCTGATTCTATCGGCCCACAAGGCATATTCCAATTTCATGTTCCAATATTTCTTGTTATCCTCCAAAATCTTCTTAATAATCCTCACAAGACTTTTGTTAGAGGATTCTACCAGTTCGTTTCCCTGTGGGTAATAAGCCGTGGAGTGATTTAAGCTCATATGGTATTTATGGAAAAAATTGATCATTTTCTTGGACTTAAACATAGATGTGTTGTTTGTCACAATCCACTTCAGGTAGCTGAACCTCACCAAAATATTATTTTCTAAGAAATCCATTATTACTTTTTCTGTAGCCCTCCTGGTGGGTATGGCCTCGATCCACTTTGTGAAGTAATCAGTGGTAGTCAGAATCCACTTATGCTACCTGGAGGAGTTTGGATTGATCTCTCTGATGAAATATAACCCCCATTGCGGGAAAGGGGCTTCCACAGATATAGGGTTAAGCGGGAGTGACATCACTTTCCTTTTCCCTTAAAAAATATGACACTGGTGGCATTTAGTCATTTGCTTACAGACATCTGAGAACAAGGAAGGCCAATAAAATCCTACCCTCAGAATTTTGTTTATGGTTACTTTCTAGCAATGATGTCCTCCACAATCTCCCTCATGAAATTCCTTCTCTATATGTTGAGCTTCATTTTCTAGAAGACAATTCAGCAGTATCTCCCCGGGGTCTTTCCAATAAAGATATTGTTCTATGATGCAAAATTCTGAAGCTTTTAGTTTCATGGATCTAGCCCTAGTTTTGCTTAGCCAAGCAGGAAGTTGTAAATTCTGCAATACAAAAATAATGTCAGCATACCAAGTGTTAGAATAATCAACCCATAGTTAGCTACCTTAGACATTAATTAATCCAATTTTTGTCTTATTTGCCTAGTTTCCATATTCCTCCTTATGCAAGTTGTCCTCCACACATCCATAGTGGTAAAAATTGCTAAATTTGAGTCATGGAGTGCTTTGGAAAACTCTTGGAATCAAATCTACTTTATTCTTGGCCTCCCTAGCGCATGTTTTCTTTTTCTGCTTTATTGCCTGCTTTTTCTGAGTTTTAAGGCAATTGGGAAAGTTTGACTAGGTGAAGTTAACTTGTTTTTTGTCCCCATCATCCTCCACTCTTTTGTCCTATGAAAAGCATGTATGATTTTTCCTTCCACCATCTATTAGCTTGCCTAATTGATTTTTCAAATTTGTGAGCTCCTAGACAGTTTTGGAAACTGCTTTATGCACCTATGGGGGATTTGCTTAGATTTAGTAAGCCTGCTTTTGACCAAATTCGAATGGCATCCTTATGCATTCGAATCTCTCATTTAATTATTTATTTTGGTAGCCTATGACTTCATAGGGTTGTCTATTGTACACTTATTCAATACAGATTAGTGTTCTGCTCCATATTCGGTCTCCTTTTGTGAGTAATTTGCATTTGTAATTGGAAATTGTTGTGAGTGTAATTGTTCTAACACCTAGGTTCAATTTACACATGGTATCAGAGCCTTTGTAGATTGATTTCTCTCCTTCCAATTTGTATTGCAGGTTTGACATCATTGACTGGGAGCATTCTGTTGACTGATAGGACAATTTCTGAGCTATGGATCAATATCAGAAGATCATCTTGACTCCATTTAACTTATTTGAATGGAAAGCAGAGTTGGAGATACTATTGAGAGAGAAAGGCCTCTACAGAGTGACTATGGTAATAGAAGTAGAGGCCAATGTAGCTGCAGAGAATATTAAATGGCACAACAGGAGGGATGAGGCCTATGGTCTCCTGTGTCTGAGCATATCCAGAGACCTCCTTTTCCATCTTGATGGATTGACATCACCGAATGAAGTATGGGAGAATATTGTTGATCTTTTTGGTAAGATAGATGAGAAGAGGGGACATCAAATTGAAAATGAATTGATCTCCCTGAGTCCCAATAGCTTTGAATCCCTGCAACTCTACTTTTCCAAGTTCAAAGCACTTGTTTTGCAGCTAAAACAATGTGGGATCGAAAAGAAGGATGAGAAAATAGTTTTGGCCATACTCTCGAAACTTGGCCCTGACTATTCAGTGTTTGTATCGACCTTCTATGCCACAAAGTTGATAGCTCGAGCCTGGAAAATGCCTAGCCTTGCAAATTTCATGGAATCTCTCACACAAGAACAAGATAAATTGGTGATGATGGGCACCATCAAACCATCCAAATACCAAGCTCTGGTTGCTATAGATTTAAGGGTGGATTCAAAAAGCAAGAAGAAATCAAAAAATGGCACCTGAGAAAAAGAGAGACAAGAACAAGTCTCCAGAGGAGCCTCAAGGTTCCAAGAAGAACCCCCAGAAGAAGAAGAACAAAGGAGAAATGAGCAAGTGCGCATACTGCAGTAAGGGAAATCATTTTGAAAGCTCCTGCATGAAGAAGAAAATAGACATGCTGAACCAACTCCTGGAGAAGAATGGCATCTCCCTTACAGACAGCTCAAAGAAGAGAGAAGGAGGATCAAATTCAGAAGATAGAGAGAGAGTTCATGCATTGGTTGTTAGCACATCAAGCTCACCTAGTTTCATCATTGATTCTGGAGCTTCAAGACATATGGCTTCGACCAAGGAGGAAGTCACCTTGCTTGACATGTCGAAAGGTCCACCAATAGTACTGGGAGATGACTCTCTCACTGAAATTTTGGGCAAAGGGAGGATTGATCTTGACCATGGTAAGTTTAGCAATGTGTTGTATGTTCCAGGTCTTGCCTCTGACCTCTTATCAGTGTATCATATGACCCACACATGGTCTCCAAAGAAGGTCATATTATCCCCTGATGAAGTTGAGATCACAGAGATCTCAAGTGGTAAAGTCATTGCAAAAGGAGTTGCAAATCACACTTCGAAGGTATACATGTTCTCACAATTCCTACCCTACTCAAACCCCTCTGCTCTTCTGATTCATGCTAATGAGGCAAGCAAGATTTGGCATGAAATATTTGGCCACCTTAATTACAAGTATCTTTCTGATCTTAGTGAAAAAGAAATGGTCATAGGGTTACCAAAGATTAAGTTTTCCAAAGGAGTCTGTCAAGGTTGCATCTTAAAAAAACACCCAGAGCATAAATTTGAGAAAGCTAGTCATGAGAGAACCTCTGCACCTCTTGAGTTGATCCACAGTGATGTTGCTGGCCCATTTCCTCATATGTCAATGAGTTAGGCCAAATATGCATTGACATTCATAGATGACTTTTCCAGGTATTGCTGGGTTTACTTCCTGAAACACAAGTCTGAAGTTTTTGGCCTCTTCAAAGTCTTTAAGGCTTTGGTTGAAAACCAGTCTGGGAGGAAAATCAAGGTCCTTAGATATGACAATGGTGGTGAGTATGTCAAGTCTGAGTTCATTCAATATTGTGCAGATGTAGGTATTCAGATGCAGCATTCTATTCCTTACACACCTTAGCAGAATGGTGTTGCTGAGAGGAAGAACAGATCACTGAAAGAGATGGCAACCTGCATGATGGAGGCTAAGACTTTGCCACCAAAGTTTTGGGCCGAAGCTATAAAATATGCAGCCTATATCTAGAATAGGGTGCCTCATAAACAACTTTATGGTAAGACTCCTTTCAAAGCATGGAGTGGGCACAAGCCAGATGTGACCCATTTCAGGATTTTTGGCTCAAGGGCTTGGGCTAGAATTCCAACAGAAAAGAGGAAGGCTTTGCAACCCCAAATCCAAGAGTGTCTATTTGTTGGGTACTCTAAAAATTCAAAAGGGTAAAAGATGATCAATTTGAGCACAAACAAAGTCTTCATTGAAAGGTGTGTTCATTTTCAAGAAGAGCCCCTAGCAGCAGTGGAAGTTGGAGAATCCTCTTCACCACTAGAACCTCTGAATGTAAGTGAAGAGATAGTTTAACATGCTGATTCTGATATGTATGATAATGTTGATTTGATTGCATATCCTAACAGTCCTACAAGACCAAAATGGGCATCCAAGACCATTCATGAAGCTGGAGAACTAGCTGGAAATCCTAATGATCCTAGGAGGACTAGATCTCAGTTTGAGAGTGCTCTGTGCATGAAAGATCCTATGTTTGCAGAAAAATGCTATCTGATGATTGAATAAGATCCATAGACATATGAAGATGCAGAAAAATATCCAAGATAGCAAACAGCCATGGAAGAAGAGTTCAGCTCACTCCAGAAGAGCAACACTTGGGAGTTGGTTGATCTTCCCCCAGGGAGGAAGCTAGTTTAGTGTAAGTGGGTGTACAAAACCAAATTTGCTGCTGATGGTTCACCTATAAAGTACAAAGCTATATTGGTATCCGAGGGCTACTCACAGGTACATGACATAGACTACAATGATACCTTTGCACTAGTGGCAAAGATGGACTCCATCAGGCTAGCCTTAGCCATTGCAGCTTCAAAGTAGTGGGAGGTACACCACATGGATGTGAATTGTGATTTCCTGAATGGAGATCTCACTGAAGAGATTTACATGCAGCAGCCTCAAGGATTTTATACTAACCCATCTCTTGTGTGCATGCTAAAGAAGTCATTGTATGGGCTTAAGCAAGCCCCCAGGGCTTGGTATGCCAAGATTGATAGCTTTCTGGTATCACTGAATTTTGTTCGATGCAAATCAGATCCAAATTTCTCTTTGAAGCTGATTCATGGTTCATTAATGATAATTGTTTTGTATTTTTATGACCTTCTCATTACAGGAAGCTCAAAGGATGAAATTGCCTCCTTGAAGGATGCAATGAACCATGCCTTCTCAATGATTGATTTGGGCTTATTGAGCCAATTCTTGGGGCTTGAGATTGCTCAAACCAAAGAAGGAATAAAAGTACATCAGTCCAAGTATGCCTTGGATTTTCTGAACAAATTCAATATGAAGGATTGCAAGCCAAGCAAGACTCCCTTCCTTTCAAGAGTTAAGCTTGAAGAAGCTGATTCTTCACCTATGGTAAACAATACACTGTATAGGCAATTGATAGGATGTTTGTTGTATCTTACACATGCTAGACCTGATATTTATTATGCAGTAAGTGTGGCTTCAAGATACATGGATCAGCCTCATGAGATCCATTGGAGAGCAGCCAAAAGGATCCTTAACTTTGTTCAGGGAACAAGGACTCACGGGATCTTCTACAAAGCTAAATCTGATCTTGATTTGATTGGGTTTACTGACAGTGATTGGGCAAGTGATAGCACAGATCGAAATTCAACATCAAGATATGTGTTCATGCTTGCAGAAGGGCCAATCACCTG
>LPNX010465407.1:23648-67542 GCA_001517045.1 Pseudotsuga menziesii | reverse complement strand
TATGGTTGCAGGGGTTACTTGGAGAGTGTGGCTTCGAATCAGAATACTCAACTACTATCTATTGTGATAATCAGAGTACCATTCAAATCTGCAATGATCTAGTTCAGAAGTAGAGAACCAAACACATTGAGATCCATATGCACTGCATCAGACAGCTTGTGCATGATGGCACCATTCACCTACTCTTCTGTTCATCTTCAGAACAAGTAGCATATATCTTCACCAAAGTTTTTTGTGAGAAGACATTCAGTAATCTCAAATCATTACTGGGGATTTCTAATCATGTTGTGAAGCATGCGTGATGACAAGATTTCCAAATTTTGTTTTACTGTCCATGTTTAAGGGAGGATTTTTCCCACTGGGTTTTTGCCTCTTTCCTTGGTTAAATGGACATGCAGTATGTAAAGGGTGACTAAGCCTTGTTTCTAGGCCCTATAATTTTCTAATATTTTACTCATAAGTTAGGCTTAAGGGGGGGTGTTAGAATAATAAACCCATAGTTAGCTACCTTAGACATTAATTAATCCAATTTTTGTCTTATTTGCCTAGTTTCCATATTCCACCTTATGCAAGTTGTCCTCCACACATCCATAGTGGTCAAACCTGCTAAATTTGAGTCATGGAGCACTTGGGAGACCTCTTGGAATCAAATATGCTTTATTCCTGGCCTCCCTAGCACATGTCTACTTTTTCTGCTTTATTTCCTGCTTTTTCTGAGTTTTAAGGCAATTGGGAAAGTTTGACTAGGTGACGTTAACTTGTTTTTTGTCCCCATCATCCTCCACTCTTTTCTCCTATGAAAAGCATGTATGAGTTTTCCTTCCACCATCTATTAGCTTTTCTAATTTATTTTTCCAATTTGTGAGCTCCTAAACAGTTTTGGAAACTGCTTTATGCACCTATGGGGGATTTGCTTAGATTTAGTAAGCCTGCTTTTGACCAAATTCGAATGTCATCCTTATGCATTCAAATCTCTCATGTAATTATTTATTGGGGTAGCCTATGACTTCACAGGGTTGGCTATTGTACACTTATTCAATAAAGATTAGTGTTCTGCTCCATATTCAGTCTCCTTTTGTGAGTAATTTGCATGTGTAATTGGCAATTGTTCTAAAACCTGGGTTCAATCTCCACACCAAGGATATGTAGAGAAATCATGATTCACTTGCACCTCTACCATGACTTTGCCTCTGCACGATCAGACTGACAAGAGAAAAAATTCAGCTACAGAGAGTCACAATGGGAGTCTGTCATCATCTTATCTAACCCTTGTCCTTTGATCAATTTTGTGGGCTTGATTTCTATGTCGTATTCTAGAAGCACTGCAACCCATTTAGCTCTCTTTCCCTCTGGATCTGACTGTGTAAGTATGCTTTTCACTACGCTGCTGGGTACATAGGCAATTATGTGAGAATGGATGAGGTAGATTCTGAAATATTTCAAGGATTTAACCAAAGCATAGGCTTGTTTTTCCATTATACTATATATTAATTCTCCATCCCTCAATATTTTACTGAAGAATGCTATATGCTGTTCTTCATCCCGATCATTTTTCTGCAGCAACACTACCTCTACAGTGTGTTCTGAAGCATACGAGAACACTAAGAAATATTTCTCAAAATATGGAATGATTAGTACAGGAGTGTCTGAAATGGCCTGTTTTATATTTTTGAAAGCTTTCTTCACTCCCACTATCCATTTGATCTCATGATCTTTCCTTAGCATGTAAGTAATGTCCATAGGATTTCGGTGAAGCTAGGGATGAATCTCCTCAAGAAGTTGACTTGACTGATGAAAGACTATATTTCTTTCTTGATCCTTGGTTCCTCTACTCTCAAGATGCCTTTTACCCTGTCTAGATTGATCCTGATCCCTTCCTTTGAAATGATGTGCCCCAGCAACCTTCCCTCTTCTAGAGTGAAGTTCGACTTTCTAGGGTTTAATGAGATGCCATACTTCCTACATTTAATGAAAACTCTTTCCAAATTCCTGATATGATCTTTATCCCACCTGGAGTATACACTAATGTCGTCCATGTATATCACCAAAAATGTTTCTCTCTCATTTTCAAAAGCAATATCCATGGCACGTTGGAAAGTTGCTCCAACATTCATTAATTCGAATGGCATCTCTGCGTACATGAATGTACCCCACGGTGTGGCGAAGGTGGTTTTTTCTTGGTCTTCAGGTAACACCGTCACTTGATTGTAGCTGAAAAAACCATCCATAGTGGATATCCTTTCTGAGCCTACCACCCTCTGTAGGATCTGGTCCATCTTCAACAACGGGTAGTTGTCTTTCAAAGAAATTTTATTCAAGTTTCTGAAATCTACACATAGCCTTATCTCCCCATTCTTTTTTCAAATAGGAACCAAATTGGCTACCCATTTTGAAAACCTCAGAGTCACGATTATATTTTCATCAAACAACCTTTTCACTCATTTTTCAATAATGGGTACTGGCTTCAGATTGATCCTCCTGAGTTTCTTCCTGAATGGATTTTCTCCGGGTTTAATCGGGATAGTATGATGTATGATGGAAGTGTCATACTCTTTGAGATATTCATAACTCCATGCAAACACATCCATGTAATTCTTCATCAGATTCACATACCCTTCTTTTTCTTTAGTGGGTAACTTCTTGGACAATTTTATAATTTTTGGGCCACTTTCAGTGCCAATATTTATATCTTTGACGGCATCTGTGGCAGGCTCGACCTTCAGATCTCTGGCTACATCATTTTGGTCAAAAAGAGACTCTAAAGGGATCAAACCTCTAGGAATATGATTGATTTTCAACTGGACTATATCCCTGCCTCCCAAAGAGTTTTTTAGTTTTCCCGTCTCGATGAATTTTCCCCCTTCCTCTTCAACATCTAAGAAGTTTTTGGGGTCAGTGCCACCTTCATCTATGTGGGTATTTACAAACTCACCGGACACCTCCATGAATCTTTTGATCTGCATATCCTCTTCGAAGACTTGCCAATATCTAGTGTTGCCTAGTATGGAAGGTCTATTTACAATATCTACTTTATATTTCCTTTTGCTCAACATAGGGGTTTCAAACTTTCCTGCTGCAGTCTCCAGAGAGTCCGCCACCGTATTTTCATATATGGGGATCACTTGGACTATATGTTCAGTGAATAAATTTACTAACATATCCCATACCTCATTCCGGTAAGCTCTCATTCTTGTATGTCTAGTCTAATAGATGTCATTCACCTAATTTACTACAAGCTCCGAATCTCCAAAAATTTGGACCCTTTTCGCTCCTAAATTCTTTAGTGCATGCAGGCCCAGCAATAAGGCCTCATAATTTGCTACATTGTTAGAGAATTCAAAAACCAACTTATAAGAGTAATTTTTGGTATCCCTAATGGGGGAGATTATATACACACCTGCACTAGCACTCTCTTTAGCCACCGAGCCATCGAAATACATCTTCCATAGTCCTCCGTGCTCCTGCTTTCTTTCCAAATATTCCAGTTCACTGGTCTCTTCTTTATCCTTTTGATCCTTCCATGGAAAAATGATTTTTGAGTTTCTAGGAGATATATCATTGAAGAAAATAGATGACCCCAAGTCTGTGTCGATGACATAAACATGATGGATGTTAGGTTGAGCTTGATTGCTCACGATGTAAGGAAATATTTTCTCACTGTATAGCCTTTTGTTTTCGTTCTGAACAGGAATTGTTGCATAGGTCATGTCCATCTACAAGCTACCAAAGTCCAAGACCAAACTTGGGAGGAATCTTTTCAACTTCAAAGTCCAAAACCTTGACAGCAAAGTACCAAACTTGGGAGGAATATTGGCCACAATGACATCCATGACCACAATTTTAGATGGCAACTTATTTAAAGATACCACCATGTCTTTGATCAATCCTAGACATTATACCCTCTTAGAATCAAATGAATACAGGTCCTTATAAGGCCTTGTAATCTCCAAAACCATTCTTTCCACCACTCCCTTTGGCATCAGATTGTGTGAGGCCTCTGAGTGAACAACCACATTTTGACATCTTCACCATCCACCTATTCCAGGTTGATGAAGTCGTCACACTTATCCACATGGTATCTTGCTGAGACATTTCCCTCCCCGTCATAGAGTGCAATTATTTGGGTGTAGTTCAAGGGGAGGTTGTGTAGAACTAGAGGTAGGGTTAATGGGGCAAATCTAGCAGTATCCATCGGGGTAGGTTGATTAGGAGCAGACAAGGGTTTAGGAAACTGGGTCTTCTAAAAAATAGGGGATGTCTCTTCAGCTTTTGCTGGGGTCTCTAGGTTCAACCACAAACAATCAAGAAGATATGATTACAGTATATTGGAGCTAGCCCCAGTTTTCCTCAGGTCAGATTTAGATTTAGATTTGGTTAGTAGTCTTTCAGCTCTAACCCGCCATTCGGGTTCTGCTATGCAATACAAATATTGAGATGATGACGTACCAAACAACAGAAAATCCATTTTCTCTTTATTTCAACTTCTAAGTATCTTTTCTGGATTATCCACACTCTGTAAAGTTTCGGGTTCAGGGTTACATCTCGTGTGGATCTTTCTGGAAGCTAGATATCTAGTGTGATACTGGTCGAAGTGTGTGTGGATTCCCCAGGACAAATATACAACCTTCTTGTGAAGTAAAATTTTTTTGTTTTCCCCCAGAAACCTATTTCCTGAAATCATTTAGCTCTTTGTCATTCCCCCGAGGATAATCTTCTATTTGTCCTCGGCAACGGTGCCAGTTTGTTAGCACTGGAATTGAGCCCAAGGTTGCGGCAGGTTCACTCCCAGGTAACAGTAGAACCACTTTTGAAGAGATAACTGGACTTATGCTCTTCCAAGAGGGATCTCTCACCAAATATTAACAATGCTAGATATATGCAAGCGAAACTATAAATTGTTTGTAAAATTGGTAGAAACAAGAAATATAACCATTGGGCGATGGAGTCAAGATGTGTAATAGAAATAAACATAACTTATGCAGGTGATTTCAGCATAGAGGCAAGATAGCCATTCAATCACAGTCAAATTATAATTGTCTGGTGGAAAATAAGAACATGAAAAGACCATCAACACAGGGCATTGAAAAATGAATTTTGTATTAACTTTAGAAGAAAGCTTTGGTGAATATCTGAAACAACAGATGGAGCATAGCATGTATGAATTCCAAATTGTTATACACTTATTTCAGACATGAAAGAAAACATAATGGAAGAGATAAACTGGAAAAACGTTCACATGAGAAAGGAAGCAACAGACTGTAATATAAACAACACATGAATCCCTATGTAAAACACTGACCTCGGCTCTACAACTTTATTAAAATACTCTTGAAAACATACAAAACAAAATTACATCAGTTTTCAACCCTTTCTCCTTCTTCAGGAGGTATATTTATAGCATTTTGGACTTTTCTAAACTGACATTCAGGAATCAAAATTTGTTACAACCGAAGAACATCTTCTAACAAACTATTAGGTGGCACATCGGCCACGATTTGCATAAAATGGCTAAACAATGAAATATGGATTGTAGGAGGAACTATGCACGAGAGTCTTCTATGCTTCCATCTGGTGGGTGACAACTGTGAAAACTTACAGGAGAGGTGACCATTGGAGCGGGCATGCAACGCAGAGAAAACTTCCCGCGTATTATCATTTCCACTCCTACAGATCCATTTTGAATTTCGTCAACCCATACGGCTGAATGAATCTCGATAGGTCAGGACTAGGCAGAGTCACAATTTCCATGTTGAATGCTTGTGCTTTGAGCTCCATCATTTCCGGGTATGAAGTTTCAGGGACCTCGGTGCATGTGGCTTTAAAATCAAACAATAATTAAAAATTACCGGTCAATTTATAAAAAATGATCTTCCCTAATAATTATTGTTGCATATCCCCAAACTTGCTATTGTCTAATCGACAGTGCACCAAGCACTCCCGATACTCCTTCTGGGACAATAAAGGACCCTTTTCTTCCCAGAAAAAAGGGAGTCCTTTTCTTACTAGTGGTTTGAATAGTTTGATGACCTCTAGGACTTTGTGCTCAATAAATTCTATTTTTTCCTGTACAGTCTCCAACATTCTATGCTTATCAACTACCTTTCTAGCCTCAGAGACAACAACAACCCTGTTTTGGATACCGTATCGGTTGGCGAAATCATCAGACAAAGAGCTTAGGAAAGTAATGGCATTTTCCGCTGTTGCCATGGGCCTTTTCTGTATTTCTCCTAATACTGTCAGGACTTTTTTCTTGGCTTCTACCATAGCGCTTTCCTGGTCTTCAATGAAATATAAATAATTCTGGAACCTGTTAGCTTCTGTAATGATCTGATCCCATATCAAATTTCTAGCGCCTTGCAAGGAAAGTTTACCGACCACCTGTTGGCTTAACTTGGCATTTTGTTGAATCGGTCCTTAGCAGTTCTCTTCTATCTTTTCTCTTCCTTGTCTCTCTTTCACCTTTTCTTTCTCTAGTTCCTCGATCTACTGTATTAGTTTAATAAGATTTGTATCTTTTAGGCCTATCTGTGACATTGCTCTAGAGAGAGAACCGGTATCTATCTCTCCAAATACACCTGTGGATTGAATTGCACTCTCGACACTTCTTCCTTGAAGCTCTTTTTCCTTCATTGCTAAGCTGGCTTTTAATTCCGCATTGATTTTCTTCAAAAGCTGGATCTCTGTTTCCCATTGCCTTTCCTTTTCTTCGAGCCTTAGTAGCTTGGATTTGCAGTCAGTAAGCTCAGTGTTCAATGCCTCTTTTTCTCTTTCAAAATCAGCCAATTCTTCCACCTGGGCGAGCTGGGTAGCAGGGATTTTTAACTTCTTTTTTAGGGTCTGGATCTCCTTCTCCTTATCATCGAGCAATTTCTGAGAAAAAATCCCTTTATGTGCTGATCCTTCTATTTGCATTGCTTCACTCTGTAAACTGTTGATTTGGGATTTGAGTTCTTTGTTCTCCACTCTCACCTTCCCTAAAATATTTAAACTTTTTTCTTTACTTTCCTCCAACTTGGACATCTATATGGTAGCCTTAAGTAGTCTGGCATTCAATATATCCCCAATCTCTTTGTTAAGGTGTATTATGTTAGTAGTGGGAACCTTTGAGAGGTTCACACTGACCTCTGACACCTTGTCCCCCATTTCCAAGGCTAAGCTAAGGGTGTCAGTAGCATGATCTCGTACAGTTTTCAGTGCTACATTGGGGTAAGGCAACTGCGCTACCTTGCTATATAGTTCTGCTGTTTCCTTGAAAGTTTTATCAGCCCTCTCTCGGTAAGATCCTAGCAAGTCCTATTTGGATGCATGCTTGCTTGGATTCTGACCATCAAATACATACTCTTGTATTTGAAATTCATCTATCTTGGGCTCTTCCTGTTGCTATTCTTTCATCAAATTCTTCTTCTTCACCTTCCCCTTTGCAGGGAAACTTTTAACTTGCACCAACTGTTGCCCCTGTTCTATTTTCTGCCTTTTGGGCATGCTGGCCGTGTCCACTTATTCAGTGTCCATGGGATTCAGACCCCCTCTTTTTATTGAACTCATTGAATGGCTGACCAGTGATGAGACTCCTTCGGCTATTGAACCTACTTTATCCAATTCTCTTTGGGGAGAAGCTATCCTTGACAGCTATGAGCCAGTGCTTTTCTTTATGCTGGTATCCAGTGGGGCAGGATTAGGGAAATAATCCCAGTTTTCTACTTCTTTGAGTCTAGGTATTTCAGTGTGTTTAAAAGGCCTGCATTTGTGAGCTCTCCTTCTTTTGGAAATTATCTGGTGAGGGTCATAATTTACCGCTTGTCTCAGGGAAAACTCCATGCCTCTGAGCAAGTTGGTAACTGGGGGAAAAGTAGCTCTGTTCCTAACTGTGTATGGTCTCACTTCCCATGGAAAAACCAAATTTTATCTTTTCTTAAAGTTCAAGAAGTGCTCTTCTTCAACAATGAGTCTTTGCTGGATCAATTCCAGGGAGAAAACCCTGGACGTTAGAAAAGCCGGCAGAATCTAGGGTGGATGCACGAAGCCGTACAACCTTATGTTCATTTTTAATTCTATGAGGAACCATTCCCCTATCTTCTTTCTATTTGACAGCTGCAGCATTTACCTCATCTCAGGGATCACCCTAGGTAACCTTTCTTAAAAGAAGAGGTTGTATATTTCAGCCATCAATTGATTCATGAATTTAGAGTGGTCTGTGGCCATATCAATAGTGATTTCTAGTTCTGGTACTTGTAGGTCTTCTTCATTATAAGCTATAAGAATCCTCAACAAAAATAACTAGAATCTGAACACTCTAGTGCCGTGGAAATTCTCTAACTGAGAACGGATGTTCTTAGCTAGTAATTCATCAAACTTAAGGCAACAATAATGACAGGATTGTCCAGGAAATTTAGGTTCGGCCGAACAAGTACTCAAGATGAACAAAAGACTCAACAATGACTCTGTGACATAAGCGTCAGTATCTAGACCTAGAAACTGACTGGCCAGGGATATACACCACTAAGTTTCTTCATTGAATTGGTTGAGGTCAATAGGGTAAGGCAAGTCGATGGGTTCACCATTGGGTTTAGAACAGGCCTTCAGGAAGGTTCCTTTACTTTCATCTGTAGACTCTCTGAAACAATGTATAATATTTTATTCCTGGTAGTCTTAGGATATATGGAAAAATTCATATGGGATATGCACGGTTTTGTGGATGACAGAAGCCTGGACTGAACAAAGGATTTTAGACTTTGATTGATTCATAATGACAGCTTCAATGATAGAGAAATTGTCTGCACACCATTCGACAAACTCAGGGAAATGGGGGTTTTGTCCATGTTAGAATAATCAACCCATATTTACCTACCTTAGACATTAATTAATCCATTTTTGTCTTATTTTCCTATTTTCTAATATTCCACTCTATGTAAGTTGTCTTCCACATGCCATAAAATTCAAACTTGCTAAAAATGAGTCATGGAGCGCTTGGGAAACCTCCTAGAATCCATATTTAGCATATCTACTTTATTCCAGATCCTCCCTAGTGCATATCTTCTTTTTCTGCTAAGTTGCCTGCTTTATTGAGATTTATGGCAAAAGGGAAAGTAAGACTAGGTGTAGTTGACTTATTTTTTTCCCTCATCATCCTCCATTATTTTCTCATAATAAAAGGATGTATGATTTTTCTTTCCATCACTTATTATCTTTCCTACTTGAATTTTCCAATTCATGAGCCTCTAGGTAGATTTGGAAACTGCTTTATGCACCCATGGGGGATTTGACTAGATTTAGTAAGCCTACTTTTTTACTATTTCGAATGGCATCCTTATGCAGTCAAATATCTGATGTAATTATATATTTCAGCAGCCTATGACTTCATAAGGTTGGCTATTGTACACTTAATCAATACAGATTAGTGTTATGCTCCAATTTCAGTCTCCTTTGTGTGTAAATTTGCATGCTTGATTAGCAATTTTGTGAGTGCAATTGTTCTATCAATTGGGTTCAATTTCCACATGGTATTAAATCCTTTGTAGATCGATTTATCTCCTTCCATATTTCTATTGCAAGTTCGAAATCTTGACTAGGAGCATATTCTGCTGACTGAAGGGACAATTTCTGAGCTATGGATCAATCTCAGAAGATCATATTAACTATTTAATTTATTTGAATGGAAAGTAGAGATGGAGATACTATTGAGAGAGAAAGGTCTCTATAGGGTGACTATGGAAACTGAAGTAGAGCCCATTGCAGCTGCAGAGAAAATTAAATGGCATAACAGGATGGATGAGGGCTATGGCCTTCTGTGTCTGAGCATATCAAGAGACCTCCTCTTCCATCTTGATGGATTGACATCACCTAATGAAGTGTGGGAGAATATTGTAGATATTTTTGGTAATACAGATGAGATGAGAGGACATCAAATCGAGAATGAATTGATCTGTTTGAGTCCCAACAGCTTTGAATCCCTGCAACTCTACTTTTCCAAGTTTAAAGCCCTTGTTTTGCAGCTAAAACAGTGTGGAATTGAAAAGAAGGAAGAGCAGCTAGTTTTGGCCATACTATCGAAGCTTGGCCCTGACTATTCAGTGTTTGTTTTGACCTTCCATGCCACCAAGTTGACAACTTGAGCCTGGAAGATGCCTAAGCTTGCAGAGTTGATGGAATCCCTCACACAAGAACAAGATAAATTGGTGATGATGGGTACCATCAAACCTTCCAAAGACCAAGCTTTGGTTGTTGGAAATTTTAGGGTGGATTCAAAAGGCAAGAAGAAATCTAAGAAGCCACTTGAGCAAAAGAGAGACAAGAACAAGTCTCAATAGGAGCCCCAATGCTCCAAGAAGAACTTCTAGAAGAAGAAGAACAAAGGAGAAATGAGAAAGTGTGCATACTGCAGTAAAGGTATCATCCTAAAAGCTCTTGCATGAAGAAGCAAATTGACATGCTGACCCAACTCCTGGAGAAGAATAACATATCCCTTCCTGATTGCTCAAAGAAGAGGGAAGGAGGATCAAATTCAGAGGATAGAGAGAGAGAGTACATGCATTGGTTGCTGGCACATCAAGCTCACCTAGCTTCATCATAGACTCTAGAGCTTCAAGACATATGGTTTCGACCAAGGAGGCATTCTCCTCTCTTGACATGTCAAAAGGTCCACCAACAATGCTAGGAGATGACTCTCTCACTGATAGTTTGGGGAAAGGAAGGATTGATATTTACCATGGTAAGTTCAATAATGTATTGTATGTTCTAGGTATTGCCTCTAACCTCTTGTCAGTGTATTAGATGAATCACACAAGGTCTCCAAAGAAGGTCATATTCACCCCTGATGATGTTGAGATCATAGAGATCTCGAATGGTAAAGTAATTGCAAAAGGATTTGTAGATCACACTTCGAAGGTATACATGTTTTCACATTTTCTACCCTACTCAAACCCCTCTGCTCTTCATATTCATGCTAATGAGGCAAGCAAGATTTGGCATGAAATATTTGGCCATCTTAAATATAAGAATCTTTCTGATCTAAGTGAAAAATAAATGGTCATAGGGTTACCAAAGATTAAGTTTTCCAAGGGAGTCTGTCAAGTTTGTATCCTAGGAAAACATCTAGAGCATAAATTTGAGAGAGCTAGTCATGAGAGAACCTTTGCACCTCTTAAGTTGATACACAGTGATGTTGCTGGTCCATTTCCTCATATGTCGATGAGTCAAGCCAAATATTCATTGAACTTTATAGATGAATTTTCTAGGTATTGTTGGGTTTACTTCCTGAAGCATAAGTCTGAAGTTTTTGGCCTCTTCAAAGTCTTTAAGGCTTTGGTTGAAAACCAGTCTGGGAGGAGACTCAAGATCCTCAGATCTGAAAATGGTGGTGAGTATGTCAAGTCTGATTTCATTCAATATTGTGAAGATGTAGGTATTCAGATGCAGCATTCAATCCCTTACACACCACAGCAAAATCGTGTTGCTGAGAGAAAGAACAGATCACTGAAGGAGATGGCAACCTGTATGATGGAGGCTAAGACTTTGATACCAAAGTTTTGGGCCAAGGCTATAAATTGTGCATCCTATATCTAGAATAGGGTGCCTCATAAAAAAATTTATGGCATGAATCCTTTCAAAGCATGGAATAGGCACAAGCCAGATGTGACCCATTTCAGGATTTTTGGCTCAAGGGCTTGGGCTAGAATTCCAACTGAAAAGAGAAAGGCTTTGCAGCCCCAAAGCGAAGAATGCCTATTTGTTGGGTATTCTAAAGATTCAAAAGGGTACAAGCTGATCAACTTGAGCCAAAAAAAATCCTTCATTGAAAGGAGCGTTCAGTTCCAAGAAGAGCCTTTAGAAGCAGTTGAAGTTGGAGAGTCTTCTTCACCACCCGAACCATTGAATGTAAGTGAAGAGACAAATGATCTTGCTGATTCTGATATGTCTGATATGTTGGAGACATTTACCACAATACACACTCTTTTTGGTCAATTTGGCCTATTTAAACCACTATCCTAAGTATTATTCACTTAATTGACATCAGAGGAGCACTAGATGACATCAGCTAGATCACACCCATACCTACCTTCAGTCAAGGAGGCTAACTTTTCATTATCCTACATTCGGGGAGGCTAAATGGAGCACTCCAAGGGTGATATAAGTGTCATTAATGCCCCATATTTCTAATTGATGGTTACAATCAGTTAAACAGAGCAGTGAAGGCGCCCTCCATCATTAAATTAATTATTTATTGATTATTTAATGAACTGGAGTCAACAGAGGCGCCTCCAACCACTTTTGATGTTCAGTTACACTTCAGCTAACCTCATTGAGGTTCATTGGAGTCATTGAAGTGATACCACTTGTTGGTTGGATTATTGTGACATGTGTCTGACCTACTTTTAGTTAGACTCAATCATTTATTGCACTTCAACTTCAATTAGGGTTTTGATCAGTGGTTAATTGGAGTGTTGACTATGGCTTACATTTAGTTAAGTTAGACTCACTCATTCAATTTGAATGAACTCCTTGGGAATTTGAATTAATTTGACATTCATGCTTGCAGCATGATCATTGTATTGTATCATCATTCTTTCATTTGATTATACAGAGATGCTACTTCCATTGCAACACCATTTTGCCAATTTTATGATTATCTGTCTGTATTCTTTGTGAGACTGTGTTTTCAGTTCCTATAACACTGTGAAAAATTAATATGGTATCAGAGCTCATGGTGGGATGAAGCTCATATCTCTCAAAAACAAGGTTTTTGACAGATCTTGAATGAAAATTGAGCAATAGCTCAAAAATCCAACACTGCACCAGAAGCTAAGGCTTACCACTTAATACCCCAAGTAAAGAACTTGTTGATGAAGCCTGCTTGATTGACTATGCTGGGTGTGATGAAAGCCTAAAATGTGCAGGCTTTCCAGCCTTACATTTCCCTTTTTTGTTGTGATTTTCAAGTTTTTGACAGGTGAAAGCATTCGCTCCAGCAGATTCAGATGGATTCTTCTGTAGATCTTTTGACTCCATTTAATTTCCACTCATGGAAAGGAGACATGAAGATCCAGCTATGCTCTAGATGACTCTATAGAGTCACCATGGACACTGAATAAGAGCCTAGTTCTACAATAGACAAGTCTAGATTCTTGAACAAGAAGGATGAAGCATTCAGATTCTTGTGCCTCTCGGTTTCCCGGGATCTTCTTTTCCATCTTTCAGGATTGAAGACTCCAAAAGAAATTTGGGACAAATTGGAAACCCTATATGGAAAGCAGGATGATTTGAGAGTTTACCAACTCAAAAATGAATTGATTCCTCTCCATCCTTCCAATTTCTAGACCTTGAATGAATTTTTCACAAAGTTCAAGCACATTGTCTTACTATTGAAGCAATGAAAAGTGGAGAAGGAGGATGATTAGGTCATCCTTGCCATACTCTCCAAACATGGGGCTGATTATTTAGTTTTTGTGTCTACATTCTGTCCGAGGAAGATCACAACCCCTGGATGGAATATGCCTACACTCAATGCCTTCTTTGAGTCCCTAACAAGTGAACATGATAAGCTTGTCCAGATGGGGATCATCAGATCCTCTTGTGATCAAGCCCTCCATGTCTTGGGGCCCAAAGATATGAAGGGTAAAGGAAAGCAGCAAAAGAACCCAGAAACTAAATTTGAAGCTCCTAAGCCTAAAGTTGAAAACCAACAGCATGATGAGTCCTCTGACTCAAAGAAGAACAAAGGAAAAGGGCATCATGGAAATGAAAAAGTCAAGTGTTCATACTACGAGAAGGGCTTCCACCTTGAACATGCCTGCATGAAGAAAAATATTGATGAATCTACCTCTCTCCTTGATATAAATCACATCAACCTTCTAGAAATATTTCGGAAGAGAGATCGGCAAGATCGTGGATCACAGCATGAAAAAGGTCATGCCCTCATGGCAAGCACTTCGAAGTCCAAAGCACTCTTGATTGATTCTGGAGCTTTGAACCACATGATGGCTGAAAGAGACTCCTTTTCATCCTTGGAGACTGGAAAATCCATCCCCATTCACATGGGAGATGACTCCACCATCATTTGAGAAAGCCAATGTACGGTTGATCTTGAGAATGGCTATTTTTCAAATGTTTTGTATGTATTGTCTCTGGAATCAAATATCCTTAGTGTCTATCAGATGACACATACAGGAGTTCCTAAGAGATTTTATTTCAGCCCAAATGATGTTGAGATAATGGAACTTGCATCCGGGAAACTCATTGCTAAAGGCCTTGCAAACCATCATGCAAAAGCCTATGAGTTCTCCCACTTTGTGGTGGATGCAAATCCCACCACACTGCTAACTCATGGAAATGAAGTTAGTAGGTTGTGGCATGAAAGGTTTGGCCATATAAATTTCAAATATTTGCAGCAATTACAGAAAAATTCCATGGTTGAAGGCCTCTTGGTCATCAAAGCAACCACTAGAAATTGCAAGAACTGTGTGGTTGGAAAACACCCTGAGCACAAGTTCGATCGGGGGAAGGCAAATTGAGCTAGATGCATATTGGGGCTGATACATTCTTATATCAGCGGTCTGATTCCTGTCACATCCATGAATGGATCAAGGTATCTTCTTATTTTTATTGATGATTTTTCAAGGTACACATGGGTCTTCTTTCTCAAAAAGAAGCTTGAAGTATGTGAAAAATTTTCTGAACTGAAGGCCTTGATCGAGAATGCCTCTGGGATTAAGATCAAGATATTGAGATTTGATAATGGTGGGGAGTGTGTTAGTAATGAGTTGCTACACATATTCTTCCAAAGTGGTATTCAGGTCCAACATTCAATTCCTTACACTCCCCAGCAGAACGGAGTAGCGGAAAGAAAGAATTGGTCTCTCAAGGAGATGGCCACTTGTATGTTGGAATAAAAGAAGTTGGACACAAATTTGTGGGCTGAAGCCATGCATGCTATAGAATACATTCAAAACAGGGTACCACACTCATCTATGAAAGGTAAGACCCCTTTCGAAGCATACTTCGGACACAAGCTGGACGTGTTGAGGCTATGTGTGTTTGGGTCCACTACATGGGCCCGGATTCCACTTGATAAAAGAAGGACTTTGCAACCACAAAGCATCGAATGCCTGTTTATTGGGTATCCTAATGAATCAAAAGGTTTCAAGCTTCTGGATATCAAAACAAAACAGATCATCATTGAAAGGAGTGTCAAGTTCGATGAGCCTCTTCACGAGGTGGAACTAGTGAAGGAGAAAACTGTTGATTTTTCTTCCTACTCTACTGAATATTTGGATGATGAAATTGGGGGTGATGACCCTGATTTGGATCCTCTAATTTCTTATATCAGTGTGCAGAAAAAATTAGATGCTGAATCAGAACCTGAAGTACAAAATTATCTTCCCACATGGGCCCGACAGACACTCTCGTCTGCAGGAGATAACATTGGAAATACGGATCATCCAAGGAGAACCTGGTCTGATTTCCAAAGAGAAGGTATTGCTCTCTCTTGTCCTGATAAGTTGTTTTCTGAAAATTGATATTTTATGATTACTTCAGACCCAAAATTATACTACCATGCTCGGAAGGATCCGAGATGCAAGTTACCATGGATGAAGAGATGAATTCTCTTCAGAAAAACACTACTTGGGAGCTAGTTTCTCTTCCTCCGGGAAGGAAATTGGTTCAATGCAAGTCGGTGTTTCAAACGAAGGTTTCTACTGATGGAAGAACCTAAAAATATAAGGCAAGTCTGGTGGAAAAATGTTTCCCTCAGGTCCAAGGTGTGGACTACCATGAGACCTTTGCATCGGTTGCAAAAATGGACTCCATCCGCCTAGTTTTGGCAATTTCGGCATCTAAGCACTGGGAAGTGAATCATATGGATGTTAAGTTAGCATTTCTACATGGAGATATTCATGAGGAGATATAAATGAAGCAGCCTGAGGGATACATCTTTGATAAATCTTTGGTTTGCAATCAAAACAAGTCACTATACGGGTTAAAACAGGCCCTAAGAGAGTGGTATTCCAAGATGGATGCCTTCCTTCTCTCGCAAAACTTCCAAAGGTGTAGATCAAATACAAATGTGTTTACAATAGTTTGATGGCCATTTTATTATTATTTTTTTATATGTTGATTACTTACTGATCATAGGTAGCACAGTTGCTTCCATTTCAGCCATCAAAACTGCTCTCCACAATGCCTTTGAAATGAGTGATTTGGGGCTCCTAAAACAGTTTTTGGGGCTCAAAATTGAGAAAAATTATGATGGGTTTATGGTCACTCAGTCCAAATACATATAAAACTGTTAGTCAATTTTAACATGGTTGAATGTAGGCCTGCACCATTCCCTTTCCTTTCAGGGATCAACCTTGAAGAAGGAAAAAACACACCTCCCATGGACTGCACTATTTATCGACAGCTGATTGGTAGCTTGTTGTACTTGACACATTATCAGCCTGATATCTGTTATGCCATGAATGCTGTATCAAGATACATGCAACAGCCTCATGATCTTCATTGGAAGGAATCCAAGAGGATCCTCCAATATATTCAGGGAACCAAGACCTATGGCATTCACTATGCTACAGACTCCAAGCTAGAGCTGGTTGGATACACAGATTCTGATTGGGCAGGTGATTCTATTGATAAGAAGTCTACTTCCAGATATGTGTTCATGTTTGGTGGTGGCCCCATTTTCTAGTCTAGAAAAAATCAGGCTGCCATAGCATTATCTTCAGTAGAGGTTGAGTATCGAGGAGCGGTGAATGCTTGCATCCAAGCAGTTTGATTGCAAGACATTGTTTCAGAGTTTGATATTGGTAGTACTTTGTCCACTGTCCTCTTTTGTGACAATCAAAGTGCTATTAATATATCCACAGATTCAGTTACCAGGAAGAGGACCAAGCATGTAGAGATCCACATGCACTATATCAGGGAGCTAGTGCATGACAGGACCATCATTCTGCAATACTGCCTAACTGATGAGAAGATTGTAGACATCTTCACCAAGAGATTTTCAGAAAAGAAGTTCACTTACCTTCGATCACTGTTGGGGGTGAGTTCATCAGGGTGATTTAGACTACTTTTAGTGTTCAGCTTGAGGGGGGATTTTTCCCACTGGTTTTCCCCTCTTTTCCTCACTTAGTTTGTTTTTTAGCATTGTTTCAGTTTCATCATTCTATAGGGTGACCTATGGCCTTAGTTGCTGGGGCCATAGCATTTTTATGCATTTTATGTTTTCTAACTCCTCTTGAGTATAGCTTAAGGGGGGGTGTTGGAGACATTTACCACCATACACACTCTTTTTGGTCAATTTGGCCTAGTTAAAGCACTATCCTAAGTATTATTGAATTAATTGACACCAGAGGAGCACTAGAAGACATTAGCTAGATCACACCCATGGCTACCTTCAGTCAAGGAGGCTAACTTAAACTTCTCCTACATTCAGGGAGGATAACTGGAGCACTCTGAGGGTGATATGAGTGTCATTAATGCCCCATATTGCTAACTGATGGTTACAATCAGTTAAACAAAGTAGTGAAGGTGCCCTCCATCATTAAATTGATTATTTATTGATTATTTAATGAACTAGAGTCAACAGAGGTGCCTCCAACCACTTTTGATGTTCAGTTACACTTTAGCTAACCTCATCGGGGTTCATTGGAGTCATTGAAGTGCTACCACTTGTTGGTTGGCTTGCTGTGACATGTGTCTGACCTAATTTAAGTTAGACTTAGTCATGTATTGCACTTTGACTTCAGTTAGGGCTCAGTTGAGTCAATTAGGGTTTTTATCAGTGGTTAACTGGAGTGTTGACTATGGCTTACATTTAGTTAAGCTAGACTCACTCATTCAATTCAAATGACCTCCTTGGGAATTCAAATTGCTTTGGAATTCATGCTTTCAGCATGATCATTTTATTGTATCATCATTCTTTCATTTGATTATATAGAGCTGCTACTTCCATTGCAGCACCATTTTGCCAATTTTATGATTATCTGTCTGTATTCTTTGTGAGACTGTGTTTTCAGTTCCTAGACCACTGTGACAAATTAATAGTATAATGATGATTTAATTGCAGATCCCGACAGTACTACAAGACCAAAATGGGCAGCAAAGACCATTCATGCATCTGGGAAACTAGCTGGAAATCCTAGTGATCCTAGGAGAACTAGATCTCAGTTTGAGAGTGCCTTGTGTATGAAAGACCCTTTGTTTGCAGAGAAGTGCTATCTAATGGTTGAATAAGACCCACATACATATGAATATGCAGCACATGATCCAATATGGCAAACAGCCATCAAAGAAGATTCACCTCACTCCAAAAGAACAACACTTGGGAACTGGTTGATCTTCCCCTAGGGAGGAAGCTAGTTCAATGTAAGTGGGTTTTCAAAACTAAGTTTGCTGCTGATGGTTCACCTTTGAAATATAAGGAAATATTGGTAGGAAAGGGATACTCACAACTACATGGTATTGACTACAATGAAACCTTTGCAACAGTGGCAAAGATGGACCCCATCAGGCTAGCCTTAGCCATTGCAGCTTCGAAGCAGTGGGAGGTACATCACATGGAAATGAAGTGTGCTTTCCTGAATGGAGATATTACTGAAGAGATTTTGGAGATCTTACTGAAGAGATTTACATGTATCAGCCTCAATGGTTTGTGTCTAATCCATCTTTTGTGTGCAGGTTAAAGAAATCATTGTATGGGCCAAATCAAGCCCCCACGGCTTGGTATGCCAAGATTGATGGTTTTCTGGTGTCATTGAGTTTTGTTCGATGCAAGTATGATACTAATGTTTATTTGAAGCTGATTCATGGTTATTTAATGATTATTTTCTTGTATGTGGATGACCTTTTGATTACAGGAAGTTCAAAGAAAGAAATTGCGTCCTTGAAGGATGCAATGAACCATGCTTTTTCTATGACTGATTTGGGGTTGTTGAGCCAATTCTTGGGTCTCGAAATTGGTCAATACCAACATGGAATAAAATTACATCAGTCCAAGTATGATTTATATATGATGAACAAGTTCAACATGAACGATTTCAAGCCAAGAAAGACTCCCTTCCTTTCAGGAGTTAAGCTTGAATAAGCAGGTTCTTCTCCTGTGGTAAATAATACACTGTATAGGAAATTGATTGGGTGTTTGTTGTACCTTACACACACTCAACCTGATATTTATTATGCTGTAAGTGTGGTGTCAAGATACATGGATCAGACTCATGAGATCCATTGGAGAGCATCCAAAAGGATCCTTAACTTTGTTCAGGGAACAAGAACTCATGGTATCTTCTACAAAGCTAAATCTGATCTTGATTTGATTGGGTTTACTTACAGTGATTGGGCAGGTGACAACACATATAAAAAGTCAACATAAGGATATGTGTTCATGCTTACTGAAGGACCAATCATTTGGTCAAGAAAGAAATAGAGTTCCATAGTAGTCTCATCTACAGAAGCAGAGTACAGAGGAGTTGTAAATGCAGCAACTCAATGTTTATGGTTGCAGGGAATACTTGGTGAGTGTGGCTTCGAATCAGAGTTTTCAACCATTATCTATTGTGATAATAATAACACCATTCGAATTTGGAATTATCCAGTTCAGAGACAGAGAACCAAACACATTGAGATCCATATGCACTACATCAGACAGCTTGGGCATGATGGCACCATTCACCTACTCTTCTATGCATCTTCAGCACAATTAGCAGACATCTTCACCAAACTCTTTTGTGAGAAGACATTCAGCAATCTCAAATCACTGCTGGGGTATGATGATCATGCTGTGAAGCATGATTGATGACAATATTTTCAAATTTTGTTTTACTGTCCATGTTTAAGGGAGGATTTTCCGACTGGGTTTTTGCCTCTTTCCTTGGTTAAATGGACAAGCAATATGTAAAGGGTGACTAAGAATTGTTTCTAGGACCTATAGTTTTCTGATATTTACTCATAAAGTCAGGCTTAAGGGGGGGTTTTAGAATAATCAACCCATATTTACCTACCTTAGACATTAAGTAATCCATTTTTGTCTTATTTTCCTAGTTTCCAATATTCCACTCTATGCAAGTTGTCTTCCACATGCCATAGAAGTCAAACTTGCTAAAAAAGAGTCATGGAGCACTTGGGAAACCTCTTCGAATCAATATTTAGCACATATTCTTTATTCCAGATCCTCCCTAGCACATATTTTCTTTCTCTGCTAAGTTTCCTGCTTTATTGAGATTTATGGCAAAAGGGAAAGTAAGACTAGGTGTAGTTGACTTGTTTTTTTCCTCATCATCCTCCATTCTTTTCTCCTAATAAAAGCATGTCTGAGTTGTCTTTCCATCACTTATTATCTTTCCTACTTGACTTAGCCAATTTTTGAGCCTCTAGGTAGATTTGGAAACTGCTTTATGCACCTATGGGGGCTTTGACTAGATTTAGTAAGCCTACTTTTTGACTATTTCAAATGGCATCCTTATGCATTTGAATCTCTGATGTAATTATATATTGCAGCAGCCTATGAATTCATAAGGTTGGCTACTGTACACTTATTCAATATATATTAGTGTTATGCTCCAATTTCAGTCTCCTTTGTGTGTAAATTTGCATGTTTGATTAGCAATTTTGTGAGTGCAATTGTTCTATCACTTGGGTTCAATTTCCACAGTCCAACAACAAAGAAATGGAAGAAAGATTTAAAAACATCGTAGGTATCTCCACCTCGGTCCTTAAGGATTTCCAATTTTTCTCTGGCGGTTTCAATGGCTTCTTCTACCAGGATGGTATTGAAAATCTCAGCATTCTCATCTACCAGACTTTCTTCTACCCTTCGACATGTGGCCTTAGGCTCTACTTCATCTCTCATCCCTATCACTTCTATCGCTCCTATTACATCTAGTTTTAAATAGCATTGAGAGGGTGTCAGGGGCCTACCTTGTTATGTAGCACAGTTTCCTGGTTGGTCCGTGCTGGTGCTCTGTATGTGGTTGGATATTCGGTGGCTTCAAGGTTTTAGGAAATACAAACCTTTGCAACTTCACGTGGACCCCTTTATATCTTTTCACACAACATAACCTTCATGTTCTTCCCAGGCGGTTCACACCGTAGATATTTCTCTTTGCGATCTGAACCGTAGGTATGTGAGGTTCTTTACGCTACATCTTTCCCTACCTTGTGCATGTGCAGCTCAGCCGTCGATCAAGATCGACTTTATTCACAACCATTGATTTCAGCGGACCCCACCATTATTTGTGAAATTATGTGCTGGTTCCCTCCATACTATTTAAGATTGCAAAATGAACTACGACCGCTGATATCCCTCCGTTCTCGTAGTGACCTTCGATCTAAGCGGCCCATACCCCTTTTTGCAATCCAAAATTGCTGCGGCGTCCTTGCAAATCTGGGATGCAAAATCAATTTCAACCGTGCACTGTTATATGTCTCCATCCTTTAACCTATTTCACAATCTGGAAAAGTGGCTTTGGCTAGGTAGGTTTGCCGTGCGAAATTTTTTGATGCCGTTGATCTGCCATCTAATCAATCTCATCCTTCAATCATGATTCCCATTTAATGCCTTCAGCGCATCTGACGTCATCTTCTTTACCTTTCAACTCTGATCCACAGGTTGTCTTGACACTATCGACATTCACCACCAAGGATTATTCCAGTGGCTAAATGCTATCTTGTGTGTGTCGTCAGTCCCTTCTGCGAACACTAAGATACCTTCCCAACACCTCTCGACAATGATGATGATGATGACTATGATGATGAAGAGGATGAGGATGATGATGATGGTGAGGATGATGATGTTGATGACGACAATGATGATGATGAGGAGGATTATAATGACTATGATGATGAACAATGATGATGATGATCACGATGACTATTACTATGATGACAGTGATTATGATGATGATGATTGCGATGATGAGGATGATGATGTTGATGACAAAGATGATGATGATGATGAGGATGATGATGACTATGAAGATGACTATGAGGATGAACAATGGTGGCGATGATGATGGTGATGATGAACAATGATGATGCTGACGATGATGAGGAACAATGATGATGATGATGATGATGATGATGAGGATGAGGACAAGGATGATGATGATGATGACGACAATGAGGAACAATGATGATGATGATGATAGGTTTAGTTGAAACTTTGCTTTGATTTTATTTCCAAGCATTTGCAATGGAACGATGATGATGAACAATGATGATGATGATGAGGAGGATGATGACAATGATGATGATGAGGATGATGACTATGATGGTGATGATGATGATGATGATGATGATGATGACAACGATGATGATGATGATGGTGAACAATGATGGTGACGATGACGATGATGATGAGTATGATGATGATGATGATAATGATGATGATGATGATGATGATGAGGATGATGACGACGACAATGAAGAATAATGTTGGTGATGATGATGATGATGATGATGATGATGACTACAATGATGAAGAGGATGAGGATGATGACGATGATGAGGATGATGATGTTTATGATGACGATGATGATGATGAGGAAGATTATAATGACTATGATGATGAACAATGATGGTGATGATGATGATGAGGAGGAGGAGGAGGAGGAGGATGATCACGATGACTATTACTATGATGACAGTTATTATGATGATGACGATGATGATTGCGATGATGAGGATGATGATGTTGATGACGAAGATGATGATAATGATGAGGATGATGATGACTATCAAGATGACTATGAGGATGAACAATGATGGAAATGATGATGGTGATGATGAACAATGATGATGATGATGATGCTGATGATGATGAGGAACAATGATTATTATGAGGAACAATGATGATGATGATGATGATTGTGATGATGATGATAAGGATGATTTCCATGACGATTGTGAGGATGATGACTATGATGATGAGGATTAGGATGAGGATAATGACGGTGATGACAATGATGACAAACAACGATGGTGATGATGATGATGAGGATGAGGATGAGGATGAGGATGATGATGATGACGATGACGACAATGAGGAACAATGATGATGATGATGATAGGTTTAGTTGAAACTTTGCTTTGATTTTATTTCCAAGCATTTGCAATGGAATGATGATGATGATGAAGAGTATGATGATGATGATGATGATGAGGATAATGACTATGATGATGATGAGGATGATGATGATGACGATGACGATGACGACGACGACGATTATGATGGTGAACAATGATGGTGATGATGATGATGATGATGATGATGAGGATGATGATGATGATGATGATGATGATGATGAGGATGATGGTCATGACGATGATGAATAATGTTGGTGATGATGATGATGATGAGGATGATGATGATGACTATGATGATGAAGAGGATGAGGATGATGAGGATGATGATGTTGACGATGATGACGATGATGATGAGGAGGATTATAATGACTATGATGATGAACAATGATGGTGATGATGACAAGGATAATGATGACTATGAGGATGAACAATGATGGCGATGATGACGGTGATGATGAAAAATGATGATGATGGCGATGCTGATGATGATGAGGAACAATGATGATGATGATGATGATGATTGTGATGATGATGATAAGGATGATTTCAATGACGATGATGAGGATGATGACTATGATGATGAGGATTAGGATGAGGATGATAATGAGGATGAGGATGACGAAGATGACAATGAGGAACAATGATGATGATGATGATGATAGGTTTAGTTGAAAATTTTCTTTGATTTTATTTCCAAGCATTTGCAATGGAATGATGATGATGAATAATGATGATTATGATGAGGAGGATGATGACAATGATGATGATGAGGATGATCACAATGATGATGATGATGATGAGGAGGAGGAGGATGACGATGACATGTATAATTACTTATAACCAAGTATGATCTATTTTATGCACCATCTTGGTAATAAGTATTTATGCATGGTATATATTCAGACATGACATCGATATAGATGGAAAGGGAAAGGATTTTGCAGAGTTCACATAGAAAGCGGAGTAAGTTATCATGATCTTCTTGTATTTTAATAGTAGATATCAATTTCAATCACTCATGGAACTAGAATCCAAGTGGAGTGTAAGTGAAATTACCCAATCTCATTCAATATAGCCAGTTGGATCCTCTATGTTGCTAATTTCCTCCATCAATCTCTCATGCTCTGAATGAGGCAAGAAGTAACATACCTCTAATATTGTGAAATTGTATTTGACTTGTGCATTATAATTTCATCTTTAAATTTCAATTGCTATTCTAGTAAGTTTTTATCCTTCTTCTATTTGAGTCAATAATTAGAATTTAATGAGAAAGCAAAAGGTATAACACAAAGCAAGCTCAAAGAGTTGTTCATGTTTAAGAGATACAGTTTGTATAACATTTCTTCTATAGTTTTTTGAAGAAATATAGTTCATGCCCAATATTTGTTGTGTTGGACCCAAATCCTTCATTACAAATTGAATTCCCAAGCCCTTATTCAACCTTTTAATAATGCTCTTACCATGCCCAACAATTAGCATGTCATCCCAGACCGAGAGTGACCAAGTGTCCTTGAACGACATTTTCATGCGACTTGCAGCTCGACATAAATAGGAAATCAGAGGTCAGATCAATGAGTCATTGAATCTATTGGTCTATTGGCATGCCATTACCTCTATAGGGCCCTCTCCATGGTGTTTGCAAGGCCCAGTGACTCCACATTGTATCAGTTTCGTAAACTAGGGTTTTGATTAGTTTCCTTCAATGCAACTCTCACACTGGAGGGTCAACTATGAAAAACCCTCCTCCGTGCTAGTCTTGGTGGTGTTCCCATGTCAGAATTGGACATACAAACCTATAAGAGCCAATGGCATGCAATCTTGCTGCTCTGTTTGTTTTTTCGCTCTCGGACCAAGAGTGACCAAGTGTCCTTGAACGACATTTTCATGCCACTTGCAACTTGACATAACTTGGAAACCGTAGGTCAGATCGACAATCCATTGACTCCGTTGGTATCTTGGAATTCCATTACCTCTAATGGACCCTCTCCACCATGTTTTCATGGCCCAGTGACTCCACTGTGCATCGGTTTCATAAACTATGGTTTTGCTCATTTTCCTTCAATGCAACTCTCGCACTGGTGGGTCAACTCAGAAAAAACCTCCTTCGTGCTAGTATTGGTGGCGTTCCCATGTCGAAATTGGCCATACACACCTATCAGAGCCAATGACATGCAATCTTGCTGCTCCATTTGTTTTTTCGCTCCTGGACCGAGAGTGACCAAGTGTCCTTGAATGACATTTTCATGCGACTTGCAACTTGACATAACTCGACAACCGTAGGTCGGATCGATGAGAAATCGACTCCATTGGTTTCCTGGAATGCCATTACCTCTAGTGGGCCCTCTCCACCATGTTTTCATGGGCCAGTGACTCCACTGTGCATCAATTTCATAAAATAGGGTTTTGGTTAGTTTCCTTCAATGCTACTCTCGCACTGGTGGGTCAACTCTGAAAAACCCTCCTCTGTGCCAGTATTGGTGGTGTTCCCATGTTGGCATTGGCCATACACACCTATTGGAGCCAACAACATACAATCTTGTTGCTTCGTTTGTTTTTTTGCTCCCAGAACAATAGTGATGAAGTGTCCCTGAACGACATTTTCATGAGACTTGCAACTTGACATAACTAGGAAATCGTAGGTCGGATCGATGAGCCATCAAATCCATTGGTATCCTGGCATGCCATTACCTTTAGTGGGCCCTCTCTACCATGTTTGCATGGCCCAGTGAGTCCACTATGCATCGGTTTTGTAAACTAGGGTTTTTCTCAGTTTCCTTCAATGTAACTCTTGCACTGGTGGGTCAACTCTGAAAAACCCTCCTCCGTGCCAGTATGGGTGGTTTTCCAATGTTGTCATTGGCCATACACACTTGTTAGAGCCAATGGCATGCAATATTTCTGCTCTTTTTGGTTTTTTTCTCACGGACTGAGAGTGACCAAGTGGCCTTAAATGACATTTGCATGCGACTTACAACTTGACATAAATCAGAAACCAGAGGTCGGATCGATGAGCCGTTGACTCCGTTGGCACCCTGGCATGCCATTACCTCTACCGAGCCCTCTCCACTACATTTGCATGGCCTAGTGATTGCACTGTGCATCAATTTAGTAAACTAGGGTTTTGCTTAGTAGATTTATTGATGTTGGAATTTGTTGTAATAAGAGGTTCTAGATATGTTATATGCTTGGAAAGAGTTCCCTAAAGGGATGTATCTTCATGGTGTTAACGTACACTTGGACTAGGGTTTATTTTGTTGGGCTGCCTTGTGATATTAGGATGAAGATAAGTGAAATATTGGACCATAGTGACCACCTTCACACACATGTTGAGGAGAACAAATGAGCATAGTAACCACCTTGGCACACATATTGAGGATAAGCATTGCAACATTATAACCACCTGTGACACATATGTCGAGGAGCATTGGGAACAAGAAGATGTGGTACACAACTAGAGGAGGAATGCATTACATGATGAAACTTGGATATGCATAAGGACACTAGGGTTTATATATGTAAGTAAAACTTGGAGAAGGAGATATACTACTAGAGGAATTGATGGTTGTTTTGCAGAATCTATATCTCTTGTTTTCAAGGCAAAGGAGGTAGAATTAGGGTTCCAAACCTGTAGAAGATACAAAGAAAAGAGATAATGTATTTGGTGATATTGCAGTCTTGTTCTTGTGTGATACATGGAGGTTAGGGAAAGACCATGGAAAACTTAACTTGATAATTCTCGAGCTTCTTTTGATTCCTTGCTTAGAAGAAGATTTTTTTAAGTTTAGTTGATTTTCCATGGAGATCTTGGTGCTTGTGTTGATGCAATAGACAAAGACCTAGCGTTTGAGGAATCATCCTAGGATAGACATGTTGACGTCGAAACTAGTGCTAGACTTGTCTGAAATTCCATGTGCTTCTATGATGAAAGATGATTAAGGTTTATAAACCCTAATGAGGAAAACAATTATGGTGTGGATACCTTAATGCATGCTAGGGTTTCATGAACTACAATCTCGTTGAGACTTGCATACTAGGGTTTCATTAACTACAATTGCATGCTATAACTAGGGTTGAGAAGTTATGAGATGAAACCCATGTACATGTACAAATTCAAAACCAACTAGGGTTTTGTGAACTACAATTGCATGCTATAACTATTGTTGAGAAGTTATGATATGGAAGTAGGGTTTTGTGACATCTTTAAAAGCTATGAGATGGAAGTAGAAACACATGTACATGTAAAAATACAAAACCAACTAGGCTTTCATGAACTACAAATTGCAGGCTATAACTAGGGTTGAGAAGTTATGAGATGGAAATCTAGATTTATGAGCTCTTTACAAGTTATGAGAGGGTACCGAGAAACACACCTACGGTTTCATGAAATACCATTGCATGCTAGGGTTTCATGAAATACAATCTCATTAAAACTTTCATAGTAGGGTTTCATGAACTACAATTGCATACTAGGGTTTCATGAACTACAACTGCATGCTTTAACTAGGTTTGAGAAGTTATGAGATGGAAATATGGATTTATGAGCTCTTTACAAGTTATGAGATGGAAAAGAGAAACACACCTACTATTTCATGAACTACCATTGCATGCTAGGGTTTCATGAACTACAATCTCATTGAGGCTTTCATACTAGGGTCTCATGAACTACAATTGCATACTAGGGTTTCATGAACTACAATTGCATGCTATAGTTTCGTGAACTACAAATTGCATGCTATAACTAGGGTTGAAAAGTTATGAGATGGAAGTAGGGTTTTATGACCTCTTTACAAGTTATGAGATGGAAAAGAGAAACACACCAATGGTTTCATGAACTACCATTGCATGCTAGGGTTTCATGAACTACAATCTCGTTGAGACTTTCATACTAGGGTTTCATGAACTATGATTGCATACTATGGTTTCATGAACTACAATTACATGTTGTAGTTTCATGATCTACAATTGCACGCTATAACTAGGGTTGAGAAGTTATGATATGGAAGTAGGGTTTTATGACCTCTTTACAAGTTATGCGATGGAACTAAAATGGTATGGTATGGTATGGTATGATGTCAGTATCATAGGGTATTCTAGGGTATGGTATGGTATGGTATGTTAGAATGGTATGATGTTACTATGTTATGTTATGTTATGTTATGGTATGTTATATTAGTTGGTAGGGTTTCGTGAACTCTTCACAGGTTATGAAATGGAATTATAAACACATGTACATGTACACATACTAAACCAACTAAGGTTTCATGAACTACAATTGCATGCTATAACTTGGGTTGAAAATGGACCTCCTCCTCATGTTTTCATGGCCCAATGTGTCTAGATATCACTAACAAAAGCACATGTTGCAGCGTTATATTATTGATGTACTAGAATATAAGCCAACAACCTGCATAATAAAACTAGGGTTCACATATTGAGACATGGAACTACAAACTAGGGTTTTATGAACTCTTTAGGTTTGAAGATCAAATTATATTGGTTAGTATCATTTAAGTAGAAACCAAATGACCATATAGCCCTAGGATACACTTACAAATTGAAAACCAACTAGGGTTTTATGAACTACAAATTGCATATTATAACTAGGGTTCACAAGTTATGAGATGGAACTAGGGTTTTATGACCTCTTTAGGTATATATAATTAGATTGGTTAGTATCATTTAAGTAAAAACCAAAAGGCCCTATACCTAGGCTATGCACATACATGAAATAATTTTATTGGGATTAATATGAACTACTTACTATTTCATATGTTCACAAATGAAAATACCAATGTGTGTAAATGCTAGGAACAATACTCAAATTATCAAATTGTTACAATTGACACCCTAGGTTATGAATTGAATTTCTTTGTTATCCTAAACCCTAGCTAACAATGTTGTAATTGATGAATAGTTACATGCTAGACTTGCCTGAAATGATAACCCTAGCTAGACCTGCATGAAATGCCATGTGCTTCTATGATGAAAGATGATTAGGGTTTATAAAAACTAACGAGGAAAACAATTATAGTGTGAAGATTTGAGTTTTAACTTATATTATATTTATGATTGTGTAAATTCTAGCATTGGTTATGCATGCTAATTTGAGATAATTTTGGGTTGAATTTGTTAAGTAAACTTTAATGGTGTTTATTTTGTTAGATATCCTAAGTGCAGACCTTTGGATAGGTCATCATGCACTTGTGTAGGCCATCAATATGACGACTAAGGAAAATCCTCTGAAATAAAAGGAACTTGCTAGCCAAAATGACACTTCAAACCATGATTGTACAACCAAAGAGAACATGCCGCTACCAAAGGAAGGATCAATAGGGATGACAAGATAGGAAGTGAGTGGGTAAGATAGGAAGGAGAGAAAGTGAGCTTAGGATATGATAGGTGGGTAAGAAGGCTATTAGGGCTGCCCTAAATAGGATATTACCTATCAGGGTTTCCTCATTGATTATAAATCCCAGATTATGCATGCTAACCTTTAAAATTCAGTTAGGGTTAGGGTTTCCTCATGGATTCTAAACCCTAGGTTATGCATGCTAACCCTTAAATTGTTAAAATTGCAACAAGTACAATAGCTCATTAAAATTGCAAGTGCTTAATAGATCGTTATAGAAGACACATATTCTTGAACTTGTTTCATTTTTTATTTGTCAAGGAAGAACACAATTTTATGGGACGTTAGCATTATGGGATGTTTTAGTTTCAATTATGCATCTGGTTGAAGCATGTTAGTGGTGTTGATGGGATGTTATCATCATATCGTACAAATTCAACCTCTCTTGCAACCGACATAAAAGTATTTCCAGCCAAGCATTTAGCATTATGACAGTTCTATATTTCACTTTTTAGCTAACTAGGACAAAGGTACAATATTTTTAAGTAAACATCAGTGATAAACAATTTTATAAGTGACAAGTTTCCAAGCTAATGGGACTGTTAAACAAAATCAAATTTCCAGTCAAATAAAATGTCTTATGACAGTCCAAGATGTAATTTCCAGTTAAGTAAAATGTCTTATGATAGTCGAAGATGTAATTTCCAGTCAAGTAGGAATGATAAGAAGTATATTCACTTGGCTTTTGATGAAATAATGACTTGCAAGCAATTGAAGGAATTTTCTAGTATTTTTCCAAGTTTTGGAGGTTTATATACCACTGTTAAATTTGTTTAAGTATGGCTGGGAATGATTGTTTATATACAGTCCCTTTAGGGTGTCTTTGTGCCACTTTAAATTGGGTTATGGACAAATTTGAGGTGAGGCGTTAGTGAGTGGGTAAGATAGGAAGGCAAGGAAGTGAACTTAGGATATGATAGGTGGGTAAGAAGGCTATTAGGGATGCCCTAAATAGGATATTACAGTGAATATGTTAGGGAATCTTAGGATGAGTTACTGGTGTTCTAGGGCTGTCCAAAATGGATATTATAGTTAGAGATATAGGGAGAGTTGTGGGGTCTAAGTAGTGTAGAAATGAAAGGAATAAGCCTTGCTTCAGAGAGAGGGAAAGGTAGGAGCCCAGGGCAAGGGTTTTAGCAAAGGTTAGGTTAGAATAGAATGGTTTAGGTGTGGCTTATGGCTTCCTAATAGGTAGTATTACAGTCTAGTTTGATAGACAGTCCTAGGGTTAGTCAAGGATAGAAAATGGAGTAGAAGGCCAAAGGTTAGAATTACTATGTAAATACCAAAGGCATACAAGTTCTTTCTATTGCAATTTGGACAATGAAAAAGGCTGTATTTTTATGCATTTGTGTATTTTTTTGTTAACTAACCTACAGTGTTAATTTTTTTATGCATTTTATTATGAAATTATGGACTTTATTGCTTCGTCAACAATAAGTATTGGAAGCGCATCAATTGTAAACTACTATTGTAAAGAAGTACAAAATGATATATTAATATACAAAAATATCCAATCATATACAAAAATTGGCAACTCATGTTGTATACAAAGTATGGAAACTCATTCCCTATACAAAATATGGCAACTTGTGCCCTATACAAAATATGTAAACTCGTGCCAAAATTCCACATCATGGCTAGTGTACATAGGAGGCTCTCTCAATCCTCCTATCCACCCTCGAAGCTCCCAGGTCCAACTCCAAAATCGATCTTTCTCTTCTTCGAGCTAGAGGAAGCTCGGTTCTCCCGGTTGCTTCAACCACCTCCCCTTGGGCTCTGAAATGACAACAATCAAATGTCAACTCCTACAGGTAATTATACAAGTATAAAAAACAATTTAAATAACAAAATTATGTTTTCAAATTTGAAATAGCTCACCTGAGATGAGACTGTAAGTGGTGAGTGGGCTACCCTTCTCCGTGATCAAGTCTCTCAGTAATGCCACACTGCAACATTTAAACAGTAAGATAACTCATACAATTCATTGATATGTTAATTTTTGTTAATATTGAATGAGATTTTCATAAACTAATCAATCTCACCATGAATAGAACAGGTTGGTTCTGGGGGTTGGAAGGTGGAGCAATCGATTAATCCTCAGGGGTGGCAGGTGGAGCAGTGGGTTGTACAACTTGCTCTGATGCTAGGGTGGATGGCATAGTGGAGGATGTAGCCACATCGATGTTGGCTACAACACTAGGGGGCATGGTGGGAGAGGGTGTGGACTGGATTGGGTGAAATGGTGATGTACGATGATAAAGTACAACTAGCTGTAGAATGGAATGGGCCACCCTAGAAGAGGAAACGAGGGTGGTGGGGGAATATGGAGTAGGGGGATGAGGTTTGGAATGGGGTGAAGGGATGGGTGAATGTGGATGCATGGTGTAATGTGGTTGGAGGAGGGAGGGTGGAAACAAGGGACACTACAAGGGAGGGGGTGGATGGGTGGGGCGAGGGGGGGGTGGGCTGGATGGAAGTGTGGTGGTGGGTGGGAGGCAAGGGGCATATGGAATGCGATGGGGAGGGATGCAGGGAAATGGACATGTATGCCAGGGCTACATCTGGCATATATGGTGGGAAAAAGGCAGTCGATGGAGAGATAGTGACACCGACGTGCCTATGTGGTGGGACCTGCATACATATAATTCATGTCATCATGTATTAGTACATAAAAATATAACTATACGAATCTAAGCAATGAAAATTGAAATTAAATTTATACTTTATTACAAGATACCTGCTGACGAGGGGATCTGCTGATCCCTTGTGGGGATGGCTGATCACTCAATCCTATGGACACCTATTCATTTGCACAAAAATATTTAGATTCAATTAGTAAATATTAACTAAATATGGGCTGACAATTTAAATAAATATGCGATGATTGACATCCAATTACTACTAACATCAAATTTAATTACTGAAAGAAAACTACTTGTGTGTATGGTGTCGCAATGTCCTCTGTAGCTACCATGGCTCCATCTAGGTTGAAGGGACCAGCGTCGTCCCACCCGTGTGTTGGAGAATTGGCATTGAATAGCTATACATTAAAAAAATAAAGTCATCAACATCTAATTATAAGTTAAATTTATTAGAAATTATGACATTAAATAAAACAATGACTAACCTGGTGTAGGTATCTCTCTGTGCCATGATCCTGCGTGGGCACCTAGCATGGATTCCCAAAATGAGAAAAATGATGTGGCACTAGTCTCATCGAGCTAGATGGATCCACTTGGCTACTGCTTATATCTGCTCTCCCTCTCCCACCACTAGTAGACCGTGCATAAGTGTGTCTCTCAAGGGGGTCCTGCTCACTCTGTAAGGACATAGCCACAAATTCAGTATGCCTGAGAAGGTGCTGTGTGGCACGTCTGATGGACTCATGTATCTCATCTAGCCTGCTACCTAACCCAGGGTGTTGAGGAGGAGGGTTTGGCTCTCACCTAGGTTCAACAGGGCCTATGAGTGGGTTTCAGTGGGCTTGAGGTTGATCTTGGGATGAGCCAAAATCGACACCTTGGAACTCAGTGATGTTGAAGTAGTTCACATGTAACCCTAACACAAACTCAGCCCATAGTTTCCTGAGAAAATACTGTGGGACCTCGACATTTTTTCATTGAGGCTTGTCAAATACCATGAACCATCCCTTCCTCTAGTTTTCTCTCCATGGCTGGTAATTACACAAGTCCATGCAAACTCACCTCTTTCTCACATCTGGAGGTTGTCTTGTTCTTGGATCTGTAAATTTGCTCCATAGTTGGGATTTTCTGAGATTCAGGTTTTTAATATCCTCTTTGGATATACCAGTACTATAATTCTCTGTCATTCGAGCCCTATATTCACTCAAACTGGTTATCTCACTTTGGGAAATGTTGATAGATTCTATAATGTTTTGTATTGACGTGGCGAGGAAAACCCAACAGGGTTCCCTTGTGTTCTTCAATTCATCACTCAAAATTCTTAATTGGTTTAAATCCCCATGTAATTCATCTTTGGGGTTTTCTTCTTCATTTAATTTGGGGTTTGGGTCCTCTGTTTGGTTTGTTTCATTCATTTCTTTGGATGGTTCATTGGTATTGGTCATTGTGGTTAGGTAATTTGTACCCGCGGTATCGAATTTTTCCCATTTCAATTGATTTTCAATTTCTTTTTAATTTTGTATTTTATTTTAAAAACAATAAAAACAATGAAATAAACAAAAAAAATTGCATTCCTACTCTATTTACCTTAATCCAATGTTGTTTTAGGTGATTTTCACAAGTTGGTTGGGCTCCTTGGTGGTCGATTTCGTGTCCTTGGGGTTGTTGGCTCCTCCTTGCGTGCTCACAGGTTGCAAAAAACAATACGCACTATTTTTTTTAATACACAGGGATGCGTGTGCATCCCTGTTTGCTATCACACCCAACATGTGTGCTCGTACAAATGTACATGCACTTCCATAGGTACGTTCGCGCTCTTATTTCCCACGCTGGCAATTCAACATGGAGGTTCGTCAAGCCGAAGCGAAAGCGTGTGTGCATCTACGCGTTGCATGCGCTTTGTTGATTTATCCCGCTTGTGCACTCCCATTGCATCATAATTGGGTAGTAGCTGCTTGCGGGTGCCCAATAGTTAAAATAATAAAATAATATTTATTAATGTTGGAAGAAGAAAAGAAAAAACTACTTTTTTGTTTGTATTTTCGACATATCTCCCCATGTTTTTACTCAAATTTCATCACGCTTTTCAGGTATTTCTTGTTTTTGAGGTAGTGGGGTCCTTTAAAAGTATGCTAAGTGAGTACTCGTTAGATTTGGAATTTAATTTCACATCCAACGAGCTCTCCCGATCGAAATTTGAGTAAAAACATGGGGAGATATGCCGAAAATACAAGCAAAAAAAGGTAGTTTTTTTATGATACCTATCCGCAAATTTATATTAAAAAAGTGTTTAAGACCTATACGGTATTTCAAATTTAAAGCAATTTCATTGGCTAACACATGATGACATGGAATTTGAATTAGAGTTAAAAGGCCCATTTTGAGTTGAGATTTCCTCTAATGACCTTATCTACTTGGGCAATGTTTGGTCAAACCTTATCATACATCAAACTACCAATTGCACTTCCATAAGGAGAAAAAAACAATATCCTCAATCACTAAGGGTGTTTTAGGCTACTACTCAATTGAAATTTCAATTCCCATACGACTCAGAAATATCAACGATTTTTAACCTATTATGTGAAAATGAATCAACACGGACTTCACATACTTACTTTGGCTTAAACAAAGTTTTATGTTCACTCTGTCTCTCCTTATCTTCATCCCTAACATAAATTTTGAAATCCTCAAGTCATTCATGCCAAATTATTTTTATAGATAAGATTTCAAATGATGAGACATGTCCTTACTATCACAAAAATATCAAAATAGGAAACTAATAAACTTTTAGCACCAACAAAACAAATCCAAGTGAGAATTTAAATGTATTGGGTTATCCTCTTCTCCAAGGAGAGAAGATAGACAACATACAATCTTTAGAATAATACATATCAGTGACTCGCAATTATGGGTTACCAAATCAAGAGTGACTATATCATAGTACAAAATCAATGTAAGAGTCACTCAAAATATCCATAAGGGTACTTTAATAATGGTTATCCGTAACTTGATATGATTTGAAATTTTCGGGTCTCGGAAATTTAGATGAATATATTAGATTTTATTAGCTAGTCGTTTGATCAGCACCGTCATGTCTAGGTCAAGGAGCTCATCATGTCCTTACCTCACTACATTATTTGTTTTATTATATGACCCCTTCGACAGACTTCCTGTAACTCCAAAAATTTGTAAACATTTAAAATTTTTCATATAACATTAAATGTTTGCAATCATCACTACTTGGGAACATTTAACTGTTAATAGTTAACCTAAACGGGCTTAAACCAGAACTAATTATTTTGTTAATTTCTACTTCCACATAATTAATTGTTTGTTTTCGTAAATCATTATTAAATATTTGATTTAGCAGGCTATGATTTGGAACAACAGGAATGTTTAATTACTAGTGCTAAGTTTTGTTTATTATTTTTGTGAAAATATGAAGGAACTTCAGTTGAGATCAAAGCTTACTTAGATTTCTAGCTAATGCAGTGAAGTGATGCTTCTTTTACAGGTCCTTTACAGGTAAGATGTTTTTTCACCAGTTTCCAGATCGAGATTATTATCTCAACTAGCATAAAATATAATGCTAGTAAATTTATTTATTTTACAACTTTGAGCAAATAAATGAGGTATCGTTGATCTGTATGTATTTATGTTTTAATTAGCCTTCTGGTAACATAAGTGTCTAGTAAATTGAACATAGTTCAATCACTTCTTCCATTGCTTCGACTATAACTCGTTCATCTAATTTTTATCAGTCTATTATCAATTTAGCTCCTGTATGTAATTCTAGTAAAGGGTAATTGTATTATAGATCTCTTTTATAATTTATTACTTGATGTCAAGGTAATTCAAGAGTATTTGTTTTTCAACAAAAAATGATCTAAATGAACTTAATAAAACCTAGAATCTAGGTAAAGTCATAAAGTAAAATGACTGATATTCACACATGGAAACAAAACCTAGTGCGTAAGACTGTTTATCAACTGTTCTAGTACTTACTAACTAGAAATGTAATAATAAAAATTTTATATCTTTAAACTATAGTATTACTACTTTTTGTGTAAGAATAAAGGGATTATTTTCTATAAAAACTATCCAACTTAACCCTCATATGATCTCCATTTCACAAGGGGGTAAATAAATCTAAGTTTTATTTCCTAGACTAACAAAAACAAGCTATACATCTTTCTATGTTTGCAAACTCACATACATAAAGGATTAAGTATTTATGAGTTCTTTTTACAATTCTATGATTTCTCACAAAGTGTTATTGTTATGCAAACCAATATTGAAGAATTCTTTACACAAGTGTTTACCCATTTCCAAATATTATAAGACATGAGTTAAACCCTAGTGTGTGTAATTAGCACCTCCATACGTTATTCTTCTAGGGTTATAATATGCATATTATAATGTAATGGTATTGAGGTTATGATAAAGGTTTTAACCATAGTTTCTTTGTAAAAATGCTAATGTGTGTAGGCTGCCCCAAAAGGTCTCGAACTATATTATAAAACCCACACTTCACAAATAAATCTAAAGCCACATGGTCGATGGTTGATAGTTAGGTTTTTGTTGACTTTGTTGTTCAATATAAACTTACCCTAAACCCTAAAATTTCACATTTTTACCTTACCTTGTTTTCTCCGTTGTAGAGTGAAGAGTCATAGGCTCATGGCTGCATGGCCTTACCGTCACTCCTTTGACTCTGGATAAGCCTCCTTGCAATTAAGTTTTTCTTCTGTGTAGAGATCCATGTGGCCATTGCCTTTAGTTCAGTGTGAGAGCCCTAGGTCGTCATTACCATTTCTCTGTATGAAGGTGGTCTTCGTTGTCGTTATTTGGCTTCTGCATGAGCTATCCTTTGGCACTGGTGTATGGATAAAAATATATAGTATGAGTTCAGTGTTTGGTTTACCTCATCTTTGATTTGGACTTTATTGTTATGGTTTCATGACGGTGCCTCTTTTGTTGCTTGACATAAATGTTCTGGTGGAAAGGGTCTGTTCTCATTACCCAGTTCGAGGCCAAGGCCCAGTTTCTTCAGGTGAGGAATTTATTTGTAAATTATAATTATTCTACCCTTGTTTGTAAGCTATTAACTCTCTCATTTGTATAAGTTTCTTAGTTAGTAATTTTATTATACTTGTGTAGGTTTCAAGTGGATACTCTGTGCTGGAATAAGCCATAAAAATGCCACACAAGGATTCCAGGATTCCTGACCATCCGAGTAAGCCTCGGTCTTGCCTGAGGTTTTCTCCTGCAATGATTGTATGGTGTTTTAGTTGATTCTTTCCACTTGGTTTTTGGATTATGGCTTGGCCATGGATACATTCTGGTATAAATTTTTTGGAAGGCCATGTGGCTGATACTGTGATGTATTTAATATGAAATCTTTTTAAAGCCCTAGTGGCTATTTCGTGTTGGAAATCTTGGGGCTTTGAAGGCCGAGACTTGGGAAAAAATATGGGCCTTCTCAGTTGTAGTTTTGATTACAGTAGAAGTTATTTTTGTATAGGATTTTAAGCCGTGTCTTAAGTTGTAAAAGGCCATTAGGTCGTAACCTCTAAGGTGACAGTAGTGATTTTGATAATGATGATAGGCTTTTAAATGGTGTCTTATAATTTGAATAAGATTTTAAGCTTACTGCTTCATGACTTCTATATTTAGTAATAAATATATACTATGGATTAAGAAAAATATGGCATGCTGTGAGATTCTGATCGGTTCTGGTTTTTCTTCAAATTAGATTTTATTTTCAAACCTTAATTACTTTTAAATTATTACATAGTTTGATATTTGATTATAATGTTATTCAAGTTACATTTTTACTTGAATTAATGATAAAGTTATCTAAGTAGTTTCTAGCTTCATTTTACTATTTCTTTAAGTTACTCCTACTTAATTATTTCCTGTTTTTATAATGTTCTTTAGTTACTATAATAATAAACTTATAGTAAATAATCTATCTACCGTGTAATTGAATACACATACTAAGTATATTTATATTTTTAAATATTTCCTAAAGACAGATTTGTTTATATTATTACAAAGTACTCTATCTAAAAAAACCTTTAAAATAGAAAAGAAAAACATACATATGAATAACTCTTATGAAACCTGTAGAAGGTAATAAAACACATTGATGCATACTTCATTCGATTCTTTATTTAAATTTAATCTAACCTACTATACTAGAGTATTACTGTTAGCACTCCATTTGAAACTGTCGAATTATGGGGTTGGAAGGATTCGAAAAGGGATCATGTTCAATTAAGAATTATACGAACACTGCTTAGGTTATCCAATTGATAATTTCCATTGGCTAAGACCCTCAGATGGGGAAGGAATCTTGATCTACGGTGGTAGATACTTACAAAGGTCAAGACATGCAACAACGAAATGAGATAACAGGGCCTCGTAGATGTACGAGCGCGATGTACAACAAAGAAAATCAACGATGGAGCGTAGGTTCACTGGTCGAAGATGCAAGGAAATGTTTAAATTTGGTTTTTGTAAAGTCGGTTAAAGAGGATAAGCGATGAAAGGCTGAGATCAAAGGTGAAGCCTGATTGGCAGTCTGCCAAAAAAACATATGCGGAAGAAGGAGATTTTTTGAATCACGAAATGAATTAAAGAGAGGAGATATTTGACAGTGGAGATAAGAGTATGAGAAGATAATTGAACACATATGATTTTGATGGAGAAACTTGCGTGGATAAAGTCACGATTCCAAATCACGAAATTTGGTACGGGCTGCAAATATCAACAGTCACGACGAAGGGTCGGGATTGATCAATGGATGGGGAAGATTTCACAACTTTAAAGTGCTCGCTCGATTAGACAAGGGAAGATTGGAAAAAGTGTTAACGTGCACATGATTGGACGGTCCAGATGAAGGCTGATCATGAATCAACGACTGAGGTTTAAAGAAACATGGAAAACAGATGTGAAAGATGTCCAAATCAAAGGGTTGAAAAGGTCTCAAGGCCATAGATATCACCTTTGTGGCAGATATGATAGTAGAGAAGATGTTCCCATGCATTATTTTATTCTTGGTATATTACTTGATTCCCCAGGATGCCATTTGTGGCATACTTATAGGAAGAATCATCCCTGTGGCAGAGCCATATCACCTAAAGATAGGCGGTCTCCATGTGGTTTTAGCATGTTGAAGTGAGGAAGTAGCCGGTGAATCTGCTCTTCACATAGGGCAAGGCAAGCGCAACGAGGGATACCATTCTATTTTTGATGTCATAGGAGCAAGGGTGTGTGAGAACATACATTTGATGCGCTTTGCAGTAAAGGGTCGACTATATAGGGTGACATCCGAAAATATTTCCAGCAGAAAATAGTAGAGTGCTGCAGCCGGTGAAGTGACGTGACTAGATCTCCAGCAAGTAAAGGATCACTCGGCTCATGCCCTCGCAAATGTCAGCACCAAGACACTCGATGAAAAAATGTGGAGGAATGATGACTGGTCATTGTAGAAACAATCCCCTTAACCCTATATATATGTAACACCCTCCTCCAAATCCCTTGTAATATTGGGAATAAGCTAGCATACGTTTTTAGGCTGGGGTTTCGTTTGTTGCAAGTCCATAGAAGTTCGAGAAGTTGGAAATGGTGATTTGGTTCAAAAATCTTATCTGTTTAGGTGTGTTGATGGTTGGTGAGTTAGTTTCTACCCTTATCCATTGCCTTGGTTTCCCACACCAAGGATGACACTAGCCATCGGGGCGCAGTTGTGAAGGATTTTGAGAGATATACCCGTCTTCAGATTCCCACACCTCCAGTTGCACATTTCCTGGACACTCATGTCCCATAGGTGTTTTTCTAGGAGCCCTTGATACCATCACTGCCTCCAAAGTCTCCACACAAGAAGATAGTCCCACGCTGTGCTCTATGGGAGCAGTTCTTTGGGTGGGAGCATCAAGGGCCCAATGCCTGCATTGCCCTATTTGTGAATTCTACTTGCCAAAGGTGATGGGGCTGGTGGAGGTGCACTCCACTATATTTCTTGTGGGAGAGCCCACCTCATAGAAGGTGAGGAGTACAAGAATGACAAGCCACTGCAAAGGCTTTCCTTGGCCAGAAGCAATATGACCCTTCTTCTAGACCCCCGTATAAATAATGTTTCCTAGAGAGGGAGGGGCTGTAGAGAAGGTTGTTGGGCGCAGAAATGGGCCCTTTTTGACCACCCTTATCCACCTCTTTTTGCCTCATACTACTCTATTATGCATGCTAAATAGACATTTTTCCCTCACTTGGCCCCTCAAGTCATACAGGTATGGTTAATGATTGTCTTATTTTATTAATGCTTAGGATTTTGGTAATCAAGGCTCTACATATCAAATTATGCTAACATATGATGGTTTTGTAAAGATATTTCAATATATAGAGAATACATGTGTAGCAGGCCGAACATGCCAAAGGAGGGATGGAAATTCATTGCTAAATCTAATCCCCATCCATTCCATCATTTCCCAAAGAACGTGGTCCCAGTGTATTAGTCCATGCGAGCTGTACAAGGGTAGCTGCAACACATTGCGACATATTTGGAGTCAACAGTGCACCACTACTCAAAAGTAGCTGTAATCCATAGAATATCTTCTCAATCAATCATGATCATTATTTCTAGCTCGAATAACAACTTCCCTATATCTTTTGCTCTCATCTTGCCACGAGTGTAACCACTTATTATAATTAGGGCAACCTGAAGATCAGAGATTTTCATGGCTGCCCGATAATAGTAGGAAGAGGTTATGATTGTAATTGCATAAATATGGGAAACCATTCTAAGCCAGGGGTTGAAATTTTAACCAAATTATTGTAGGAATATATTAAACCCACTCACAACTTAGGATAAAATAATTAATCATTATTTGATTAATTATTCACCCACTAGCTTAATTAGTTGGCATCCACTTGCACCTTAAAAGTCAATACATGCCATTTATATCCTAGGAATGATTTATTTCTGATTCTGGGTTGATCCAGAATTAGTATATAGGACTTTATAGCAGATTCTGCTTTTTTTTGCTTTTTCTGCTTTTTCCTGCTTTTCTATGGATAAGATAAAAGCAAGTCAACTAGGAAACTGGGAGCTTTTGTTTCCAACCCATCCTCCATTAGTTTTTCTCCATTTTCTAGGATTATCATGTTATTTCCATCTCCTTAACAACTCACTCATGATTTTTCCAACTCGTGAGGTCCTTGATAGATTTAGCAAGTGCTTTATCCACCTATGGGGGTTTGCTATATTTTGGTAAGTCGGCCTTTTTGAGCTTTATGAGTTGTTTCCATACAATTCGACTTTCCTATGAGGGATGTACTATTTATGTACACTATTATTCATAATTATTCAATGGAAGGATACACACCAATATTCATCTCTTCATTCATGTGATTTAGTCTCTTTTCTTCCCTCTATTTTTCCTGTGTATGCTTGTGAGAATTCTTAGTAGCAAGATCTATTTCCTGTGCTTATTCTTAGCATCATTGCACATAGCATTGATCTATTATTTCTACATGGTATCAGAGCTACAAGGTTTATCAAGTTCTACAGAGTTGAGGAGTGCTTCTAGTCTCCTATCCCTCTTTGAAGAAGAGCTTGTCTAGCTTACACGATTTTCTCCTATTTTCTTTTGCAGGTTGCAGAGAGTATCTATTAGAGCATATCAACAAATTCAACATGGATTCAAAAGTTCCTCTACTATCTCCTTTCAACTATGTTGTTTGGAAGCCAAAGATGAGTGCATACTTGAAGAGGCAATGTCTCTTTGATGTCTCCATTGGTGCATTGAGTGAACCTGAGTCTTATGAAGAGAAGATTGATTGGCTAAATAATCATGATAGAGCTTATGGAATTATGTGTTTGGGAATGTCTCCAAATATATATCATCTCATAGATTCTGCTGAATTTCCATTTGAGCTTTGGAAAATTTTGGACAAAGCTTTTGGTTTGCAGGAAATTGAAGATGAAGCATGGAGCGAACCTAGCATCTCCTCTTGTTCTCTTTCTCAAGATTTCTTGGCCTCTACATTCTCTAATGAAGTTGATCATGATGAAGAATTTTCTCATACAGTTCATGTTGCTGCTGCCCTCTTTCATTCGAATGCTTCCTCCTTCAATGAAGAAGCAAATATTGAAGAGCCATCTTTTTCTGTGTCTCTTGAAGGTGATTTTTCTTCTTGTGATACTATTGATGAAAAAGAAGTAACATATGGAGCTTCTACTGATATTGATTATGATCCTATAACCCATTCATTTTTGTCTAAATCTCCTATCTTAGATTTTGAGATCTATGTGCCAGATTCTTCACACCTATTGCATACCTCTCTCATTGATGGTGTGCAACCCAGTGACTTCCAGGATGTTTGCTTAGCCACATCAAGCCTTATTTGTGTCATACCACTTACCTTACTTGATCTATTGTGCTTCAGCATATCCTCCTTTGTTCTTGGCATCAATACTCAGAGCCTTCTTGAAGATTGTGAACATCTCATTCTTTCCTCCTTTCATGCAGAGGATTCATTACCAGTGTCTCCCCATGAGTCTATTGATATGCTTATATGTGATCCTTTGGCTTCTGATTTAGAAGAATATTTTCAGGTTGATACACATATAATATCACCATCCATACCATATACCATACCTCTGAATAATCTAAAGACTATACAAATCCCAAGCTCACTAGTTAATTCCTCATTGGTCTCTTATCCAGTGATATTTATCTTACATGATTTGAAGTCTTTCTTAACTTTCAGTGGCTGGTTATCCATGACCTTAGTCATATATGGACTGATATTAAACATGTTTTTATCTGTTCTAAAAAATTATGGTTCAGATCTTATGCCCATCCATCATTCAGATTTTTACACCTATCAGTTTTCCCCAGTTGTTAATAATTTTCCTAGTCTAGCCCTATATCCTCATGGAGACACTGAAGCCTTTGTATTCGCTGTTCCATATGTTAATATTTTTGATATATCAGAGTTTTATCAGCCTCATATCAGATCTATATAGGTGCTACATCATATTGGAATATTGACATGTGATTCACATCACAATTTTGCAGCTATTCAGGGAATTGGGTGTGAAATAAATTGCCTTATTTTTTGTACTCTTTGGGAAGGAGTATGCACAAATCTCTTTTCCATTTCAGATTATGTTTGCAGATCAGAGTTTGACAGCAGCAAGAAGCATTCAGATAATGCTCCTACTTCATTAGATGATGAGATACAAGGAGTCTCTCCTCTTCCTTCTTGCAGGTTCTACACTCCAGTACATGATCATGGAGTTCATGATTTCTTCAGCAAGTCATTCATTCAGAAGCAGTTCATTCAGATCATTAAAGTGAAGATGAAGATATGTTGAAGACACATTTCATATTTTGTGCCTTTTCCTATCTTGAGGGAGGATTTTCCCCATGTGGTTTTGCCTCTTTCCTCACTTTTCTGGACATAATAATTGTTAAAGGGTGACCATAGCCTTGTTGCTGGGCCCTATATGCATCCATATTTTTTGTCATACCATCATAAAGTCAGAATTATAGGGGGGTGTAGAAATATATTAAACCCACTCACAACTTAGGATAAAATAATTAATCATTATTTGATTAATTATTCACCCACTACCTTAATTAGTTGGCATCCACTTGCACCTTAAAGTCAATACATGCCATTTATATCATAGGAATGATTTATTTCTGATTCTGGGTTGATCCAGAATTAGTATATAGGACTTTACAGCAGATTCTCC
>LPNX010465407.1:1133-23349 GCA_001517045.1 Pseudotsuga menziesii | reverse complement strand
TCCTGTGTATGCTTGTGAGAATTCTTAGTAGCAAGATCTATTTCCTGTGCTTCTTCTTAGCATCATTGCACATAGCATTGATCTATTATTTCTACAATTATTGTATCAGCTATAAGTAAGGTTGCGTGTTCATCTGCCATTTTTTAATACAAGGAGTTTGATTCTTCAGATCTTAACATTTTAACGTGTGTTACTTCTAGCATCTCTATGTGAAGACTAGTCCCGCCTTCCCACAGGGATTTCTGAGTTAATTAGGTATCGTATTTATTTTGTTGTGTGATTTTGTGATAATTTCATTTATCTATAGTAAGCTGCAATAGTTATTGTTTTACAGTGTGTCATTTGAATAATCAGTAATTGCATCTCTTGTAAAACTACAGTGGCGTGGTGTGTCAGTCGACTGTACAGGTTAACTGTCTTTTATGCAACTGTGTGATAGTTGTGAGATACCTATTCATACATATTCTTTCAATTACTATTTTCTTTAGATCTTGTGGAAATTGAACCAGGTGTTAGAACAATTACACTCACAACAATTGCCAATTACACATGCAAATTACTCACAAAAGGAGACTGAATATGGAGCAGAACACTAATCTATATTGAATAAGTGTACAATATCCAACCCTGTGAAGTCATAGGCTGCCACAATAAATAATTACATGATATATTCAAATGCATAAGGATTCCATTCGAATTTGGTGAAAAGTAGGCTTACTAAATCTAAGCAAATCCCCCATAGGTGCATGAAGCAGTTTCCAAATCTGTCTAGGAGCTCACGAATTGGAAAAATCAATTAGGCAAGCTAATAGATGGTGGAAGGAAAAATAATACATGCTTTTCATAGGAGAAAAGAGTGGAGGATGATGAGGATAAAAAACAAGTTAACTTCACATAGTCAGACTTTCCCAATTTCCTTAAAACTCAGAAAAAGCAGGAAATAAAGCAGAAAAAGCAAACATGTGATAGGGAGGCCAGGAATAAAGTAAATTTGATTCCAATAGGTTTCCCAAGTGCTCCATGACTCAAATTTATCAATTTTGACCACTATGGATGTGTGGAGGACAACTTGGATAAGGTGGAATATGGAAACTAGGAAAATAAGACAAAAATTGGATTAATTAATGTCTAAGGTAGCTAACTATGGGTTGATTATTCTAATAGATCTTTGCAGTTTGTTCCTTTGCATTTATAATTGTAAAATTTCATTCCTATACTTGTAATTTCTAGAATAACTGAATTCAATTCCTGTATTTTGAATTTCTAGAGTAGCTGAATTCAATTCATGTACTTTGGATTTCTAGAATAACTAAATTAGGATAGTTGGATGGATATTTAAATGGTTTGGTAATCAAGGATTTTATTTTCTGCAAAAGTAATCTAGATGTTATTTCCTGAATATTTCAATCCTAGATTAAGAATTGTAGGAGGTACTTGTGATTGCATTCTTGAGAAAGTAGATTAGATTAAGTGGATTATGGGATGAGTGTGGCTAAATAGGAAAGTAGGATCATTTACTTGCAGCATTATCTACTTAGTGTTTAAAGCATATATAGTGCATATTATCCTTGAAATAAGAGGCTTCCCTAGGTTGACAATTTATATTGAAGACTCTGTATGTTAGCTTTAATTAACTTGCATATAGGGTGCCCAACATTTTGGCGCCATTATTGGGGAGGATAAGTATTAGAGACTATTGTAGTTGCATCCAGTAATTGTCTTTATTCTGTCTTCTTCAATTTTTTTTCTGTTTGCATGTTTTGGGTTGCATGAATACAAGAAGGGTACAATGTGACCATCTTATAAATCCCAAAACCCCACAGAACACTAACGCTGCAGGTGGTCGAGGTTGTCGGCAAAGTACAACATTGGGGAGAAGAACATTCATTGACGACCTGGTTGATAGAACCAATTCTTCTACCAGGGATTGCTATTAGGAAACACCCATCAGAAAAATCCCTACCACCCGTGGAGTGGTAGTGTTAGGATCTATAGTGGAGAACACATGAGGAGTTGCAACACCCTCGAATACCCCTACAGAGGAAGATATAGTTAGTACTATAGGACCGGCTGATTGAGATGTGATCTATCACATTAACAGGAAGGTTGTGACTGAAGAGGAGTGGACACAGTTCCATCAGAAATTCATCGATCAGTGGAAGAACGAAGAGGATAAAACAAAATAAAATATGAGTAACAGACTCGATCCTGAAGAGGAAGAGGCAATGGGATAAAATCATCATCATGAGGGTAATTCCCTGCCTGAAGGGACGGTGGCTACACTTCAGTTCCCGATTCAACAAACAGAAGGGATAGCCCCCATGAAAAATATATCGCCATTGGTGTTGCCTCACTTTTATGGAAAAGAGACAGAGGATCCAGATGAATTTATTTTCGAATTTGATATCCTCTGTCACAGCTATGACTACACCACCAACGCACAGAAGCTAAAACTCTTCCTTGCCACTCTGAAGGAAAATGCATTACGCTGGTTTATGAGCCTGGGAGGCAGAACTGTCACTAATTGGAACAGGATGAAACATGTGTTCCTGAAGAAATATCAGGAGTATTTCAATACCAAGGATAAGAGAGAAGAACTATTTAAAATGGTACTAAAGGATGATGAAAGTTTGGAATATTTTGCCGAAAATATTTTATATAATGTGCAGAGAGATGGAAAGACTAATATGGGGTTAGATGTGGTAAAAATAATCCTACTTTGTAGGATTAGGGATGATTTCCTAGACATGTTAAACCTATTAGGAAAGGGGGATATCTCCAAGGAGTCCTTTGAAAAGATCATGGAACTATTTCAATCCTAGATTAAGAATCGTAGGAGGTACTTGTGATTGCATTCTTGAGAAAGTAGATTAGATTAAGTGGATTATGGGATGAGTGTGGCTAAATAGGAAAGTAGGATCATTTACTTGCAGCATCAGCTACTTAGTGTTTAAAGCATATATATTGCATATTATCCTTGAAATAAGAAACTTCCCTGGGTTGACAATTTATATTGAACACTTTGTATGTTAGCTTTAATTAACTTACATATAGGGTGCCCAACATTTTGGCGCTGTTGCCGGGGATAATTTCTTCTCCTTCTTGGATGGGTTTAGCGGGTACAATCAAATCCATATTTCTCTTGAAGACCAGGATAAAACTACCTTCACCTGTACCTGGGGAACTTTTGCATACAGAGTGCTTCCCTTTGGTTTATGCAATGCACCAGCCACATTTCAAAGAGTTGTGATTGGAATCTTTTTAGAATTAGTTAATGATAGTATGGAAATTTTTATGGATGATTTTACTCCTTATGGAAAGGATTTTGAAGAAGCATTGAAAAATTTGGAAAAGGTTTTCACTCGTTGCGAATAGACCCAGCTATCTCTGAGCACTGAAAAGTGCCATATGATGATGAGTGAAGGAGTGGTGTTGGGGCATTTTATATCTACTGATGCCATCTAGGTGGACCCCTCTAAAATGAAGGTAATAAAAATATACCTACTCCTATAAATAAAAAATAAGTGTGAAGTTTCTTGGGGCATGCTGGATATTACCGAAGATTTATAGAAAACTTTTCCAAACTTGCCTCTCCTTTGTTTTCACTGTTAATGAAGGATGTGCAATTTATTTGGAATGAGGCATGCTAGATGGATTTTTTAAAACTTAAGGAGAAGCTATCCACAGCTCCCATCCTAAGAGGGCCCAATTGGACCCTGCCTTTTCACATTTCTTCAGATGCTTCTGATACTACTATTGGAGCAATTTTGGGACAGTAGGATGGTCAAGAACCTTATGCAGTTTATTATATTAGTAAAAACTTAGCCCCTGCTGAACTTAATTATACTGTTACTAAGAAGGATTTTTTAGCCATTATTTACTCCATTAACACATTTCAAAATTATCTCACTGGATATCCTACATTTGTGTACACTGACCACTCGGCCATCAAATATCTAATGAAAAAACCTGTTACAAGTGATAGGGTAACTAGGTGGCTATTACTATTATAGGAATTTGATATTACCATTATAGACAAACATGGAAGAGAAAATGTTGTCGCTGATTTTGTATCTCATTTTACTAACAGTGATGATAATTTCCCTGTTGAGGACTCTTTTCCAGATGAACACTTATTTGCAATTTCAGCTCACTCCCCTTGGTATGAAGATGTCGCTAACTACTTGGCTGCAAGAAATCTTCCAGCACATTTGTCCAAAAGATAAAAGAGGAAAATTATTCAACAAAGTGTCAGGTATTGTTGGATAGATGGTCATCTCTTCTACACAGGCCCTGATGTTAAGATAAGAAGACGTGTAAGAGAAGATGAAATATTCCATATTTTAAAGGCCTACCATGATGAGCCTTGTGGGGGGCATTTTACAGATAGAAGGATAGGACACAAAGTGCTGAGAATGGGATAATATTGGCCGACCCTTTTTAGGGATGCAAAAAGATATGTTGAGTCTTGTGATATATGCAAGAGGATGGGCCAACCTAATAGATTATATCAAATGCCTCATCAACGACAACTGGTAGTTGAACCCTTTGATAGATGGGCTTTAGATTTTGTTGGTCCTATCAGCCCTCATTCCAAGCAGAAATCCTACATCTTAGTCTGTACCGACTACATGATGAAATGGGTAGAAGCTGTGGCTCTGGTGAAAGCCAATGACTAGGCTGTGATAGATTTCCTATATGGTGAAATATCTACCCATTTTTGGGGTACCCGAGGAAGTGGTTACTAATGGAGGACCTCAGTTTGTGTTGAATCAATTTGAAGATCTGCTACGAAAGTACCATATTCAGCACCAGATAGCTTCACCATACCATCCCCAAGCCAATGGCCAGGTAGAAAGCACTAACAAAGTTATTGAATCCATCCTTACCAAGACGGTCAAGAGCCATCGTAGAGATTGGGATGATAGACTTCCAGAAGAATTGTGGGCATATCATACTACTTGGCACAACACTACAAGATTCTCTCCTTATGACTTGGTGTATGGGAAAAGTGTCGTCTTCTCAATTGAATTTGAAATTAATACTTTGAAGACAACTACGGAGGTGAACCTAGATGTAACGGAATCTTAGAAGAGAAGATTGAATCAATTGAATGAACTTGACGAGAACCATTTAGCTGCTGTGGATTAGACGATATTAATCCAGCAACAGAGATCCAATTGGCATGACCGATTCATAAAAAAGAAAGTATTCTGCGAGGGAGACAGGGAATTATTATACGATTCAAGATTCAAAAGGAACTTCAAGGGTAAATTATGCACAAGATGGTTGGGCCCATACCTGGTAGATAGAGTATTTGATAATGGTACAGTCCACTTGGTAACCATTGATGAGATTCATGCACCATTATTTGCTAATGGTCACAGGATGCGACTGTACCATAAGCCCATTTCAAAGGACGCATTCACTTAACAGATTGCAACTGATCCAACTACCAGTTAGAACAAGGGCAGGAATGTTTCTCTGCCCCTGTCAATCCTTAGCTAATCACTGTAGATCTTACATAAAAAAATTTTGTACATAAATAAATTGATATTTTTACTGTTATTGTTATGTTTTTCTTTTGTACTTGATCTGTTTAAAAAAAAAAGTGTGCAAGGAAGCGCCTAAGGAGTGGTGGTCATCATCCGGCCTATTGACCAAGGTCATCCTTCTGTAACTTCCTACACTAGAAGAAAAATCCTTGAACAAATCTGTTGCAGCCGCAACATGTTCCTTTATCCCCTTTCACATAGCTGCAACACCTTCAAAATCATTGCCTTTTCCCCCCTTTTGCACAACTGAAACACTGTAAATTTCCACCTTTACCCCGTTCCATGCAGCCGCAACACTGTAAAACTTCTACCTTTACCCCCTTTCACGCAACTACAACACCGTAAAACTTCAGCCTTTATCTCATTCTGTGCAGCTGCAACACCGTCAACTTCCGTCAGCTTAAAACCTTTTTCTGATTCCAGCAGCTGTGACACTGTTTCACTTTTTTCCATTTTCACCTTTTCTAGCAGTTGCGACGCTGTTTCACTTTTGTCCATTTTCACCTTTTCCGGCAGCTGCGACACCATTTCACTTTTGTCCATTTTTACCTTTTCCGATAACTGCAACTCCACCACAATTGGCTGATTTTTCTATAATCCAAGGTTGCGAGTCTGCTAAAACTGCTTGATTTCTCTATGGTCTGCAACTGTGACTCCTCCATTATTGGCAGAATTCTTTGCAACCGTGGTTAGTGACTCTTCCAGATCTGGCTCTGATTCCTGACACCAGCGATTCCAATTTATATTCCAGCATTCATAATGTTTTCGACCAATTTGACACGATTGTCTTGGTTTGCCGACAGAAAAGGTCATTACAACATACCTACAATAATAATTACACTTAAATGGCTGCACTTCACACGCTCTACTATTTTCCAAAGGTCACCATCCATCGCATATTTTTGAAGGTATGGTTTTGATTATCTACTTGATTAAGTATTAACTGGATTTGACAATATTAATCATACCTTCCTTTCTTTGCCCATTATTACACCTTTATATCGTTAACCATCCACTTGTACGACTTAATGACTATTTATGTTACCTGATAACTGCCACCTTTCCTAATTTGGGATAAATTCCAAACATTCCTATGCTCCGAAACTTTCTGAATTTACTCAACTCCACTCTTAGCTATTCATGCATACTCTGTGCTTTAACATCCATTGTCAGGATTTGTAATATGTTGGACTGCAACACACTTCTGAAGGAAAAAAAACATGGCTATCCTAGCTCGGCATGCCAAACATGCGAGAAATCAGAAGAAATGCCGAGTTTTTCGCTATTTTTCAAGTTGCAGGCTAGACTGAATTTTTCTAATGCCTAAATGGGTTTCATCATGAGATAGCTCCACAATTCACCTTGAATATTACAGAAACCCACTCAGAATATTGGGGGTTACATATCGAAGTCTCTGAAGCAATAGTGGATAAGGTCACTGGCCTTCCTTAGGTGGGAAGAGCCTGGTTTGGATGAAGAACCCCCAATCCTACAGCAGTATAGGATTTTCTAAGAGAAGGGGAGCACATTCAACCGTCATGAAGGGGGATAGCATTATAGTCACTTCCTTGGCCATGGGATCAAGTAGCAATTTTCATCAATAAGTATATCACCTGTGAAGGTAGTTATCAAGCAGTTTATTACTCTAAATTTCCTTGATTTTCTCATCTTTGTCACAGGGCCTTGCTAAACATTCCATTTTATTTATTCCATGATTTACACCATATGGTGGGGTTTGTCAGAACAGCCAAGCATCCAAACTCCTCCCTTACCCACCATAGCCTCATTAAATTAATAATTTTACTGGCCCTTGCTCAACAAAACCAAACCTGGGAGCAATTTATAGGTCAAATTTAGGAACCCGCTCTTTTTTCCGGTGTTCCAATAGAAGAGGAAATAGAAGTACCTGTACTCATGGGGCCTGTTCAAAACAAAGAACAGACTGCCAATAAACAGTTGGGGGAAAATGCAGAGCAACAGAAGGTTAGAGTCCCTCCAATTTAATTGTGGGGGGGGAATGAGACTGGATCGAAGGATCAGTCAAGAGACCAAGCAGAACAATTGGAGGAGAATGCACAAGAAAACCCTATAAAAGTATTAAATAATATGGCATCTCTCACAGCAGAGGCTGAAACTGGAGCAGCATTAGATTCTGCAATAGTTGAAACTGAAGATGTTAGAGCTATGATAACAGAAGAAAACATGGAGGTGTTGAACATTGAATCTTTCCCTGAATGGGGAGGAACCATGATCGAGGAAGAACAAGAAAATGTTGAAATAGAGGATATCCATTCCACATCAGCCGCAAATCTGGAAATTCCAGCACCACAGAGAAAAAGGAGGAGATGAAAAGATAAAATACGGGAATCACCACCAAGAACATGAAAAAGAACCATGTCAGTTAAATCAATAGAAGCAGCATGGGAAATATGGGCAACCCCAGAAGCACAAATCAATTTCCCCATTCTGAGACCTAAAGCAAATGATTCCCCACAGGAACCGGCTTCAGAAGAACCACAAATTGAAGGACTTCTGTATGAAAATGATCTATTAAAGGAGGAAGTACAATCACTCTAGAAGGAACTAGAAAATTGAAAGGAAGTTGCACACATTGGTTGAAGCTGCAGACCAATTAGAAGGATCAACTCCTGCTGAGGTTGGTTATGAGGAAGAAAAAGTGGTTTGTCCTGTGTGTGGAGAAATATTTAACCAGTCAGGTTACAAGGTCATAGTTCATGCCTTTGTGACACAACAACCTGTACCTACAACTGTGGAAGAACAAGGAAAACCTGATTGGAAGGATGGTGGGGCTCCCCAAGAGAAACTCTAGCAAAAGGAAGTAGTAGATGAACAAGCTGCTGATACACACGAACCAATATCTTTGAATATTCTTGTTGAAATTTCCACCCAAATTGGGACAGATGAACCGGAGGATGTGGTTATTCCTGATTTTGTTGAAGAAGTTTTGACTATGACTGTTGAACCTTCTCAGGGCACCGAAGCAATAGGGATGGAACCCCAGCAGTAGAATGATGATGAGGTCGAATAGGACGCTGATACACAAGAACCAACATCCTTAAATATTCTTCTTCAAGTTGCCACCCAAATGGGGGAAGAAGAACCAGGGATTGAAAACATTCTGGAATTTAATGAAGAAATTTGCACTATGACTCCTAAATCATGTCATGAAAAAGAGATAATAGAAATGGAATCCCAACAATAGGAAGATGAGGAAGTAAACTAGGATGTTTCTACGCAAGAACCAACATCCCTGGAAATTTCTGTGGAGACTCTCAGGATGCAACAAGAATCCAACTCTGAAATGGATATCATTCCCGATTTGGATTTAGGAGAGGATGAAAAAATGCAATCACAATCTTCGGGGGACACTGAAATCCTTGAAGAACAATTCCATATTGAAAATACCTGAAAGAAACTCTACAATCCTAGCAGCATGAAGAAAGAGAAGGGCAGGGCTCTGTTACACAAGAACGAGTGGCCTTGCATCCCCCTGTTGAAGTTGTAGCAGATAATCAGGTAGATAAGGAGATTAAAATTCAGGAGGAAGTTGTCCCACAAGAACCAACATCCTCGCAATCAGCTACTAAAGTTTCTATAGGATAACTCCAAAAAGAGGATGTTGTTACACAAGAACCAACATCTCTAGAAGTTGTTTCAGGACTACCTATGGTTTAAGTTGCTGCAGAAGAAATCCAAGGAAGGGATGTTGTTACACAAGAACCAACACCCTCTGAAGTGATATTAGAAGTGCAGGATGTTCAATGTGGCACATTAGGTGAGAAGGTATGGACTCAACTTCCTCAAAATTTTATCAATTTGGATTCTGATAAGGAAGAACATCCTGAAGAAGAAGAAATCATGAAGCTTACAAAAGAACTCTTGATCCTGAGAATAGAAGTGAGGAAGTGGAGGAGTCAGGTGGAGAGATATCAAGAAGGGATGGTTTCCCTCGCTGAACATAGAAAGACAATCAGGGAACTGAAGGAAAAATGGGCAGAAGAACTCATGACCAAGAAACTCTGTGGGGAAGAACTACAGAAGGAGCTAAGGGAGCTGGAAAATTTCAAGTCCATGCAGTTGGAAAAAGACTAGCTGTATGCTCTTTCTCAGGAATTATTGGGTACCAGAGTACCATCCTCCTCTTACCTTGTGTTTTTATTCGAGTAGTTTATTTGGTTTAAACTGAAGGCCATGAAAGAAGGCAGATCATATGAAATAGCAACCTTGGTGAAATTCCTAGAAACATTTATGGGAAGTGATTTTGAGGAACAAAATTTGCTGTGTGAGCTTTATTTGCATGAGATGGCTTATCCTTTGGACTGCCATTCGAATTTTGTTCCTTTCTCAGGTGATGTTCAGCTGAGGGATTTTTCCTCCTTTGTGAGCAATCATGTTCAGTGGGAAAGGTATTTCCAAAATTTCTCTCACAATGAGGCCCACTATAATATTTGTATCCAAAGCGAACCTTAGAATCCTCGTCTTCTCCTTGTTCGACATCAAAGTCTACTATCATGTCCCATCCAAACTTGGCATATAATTGAACTTCAGGAAAGGGTTATTTCTACTTGTACCAGCCAGATTTCCATGCATCAACGAACGACTTTGGAAGGTATTTAGCACAGATGGCAGGTTGCCTCTCCAACCCTTAGAAATAGGGACCTCTACTGTTACAGAAATTTTGAACAAGCACTTTCTAGGATTGAGGGTTATGTTGGATGCATGAGGGAATGTGGGGTTAATTGGATGGGACTAAAATTTAAATTTCCTTTCATCTGGTGGCCAGAAAAACCGTACAGGGAAGATTTATCATTAATTAGGGTAGAATAATAGAAGTGTTGTCCATAAGGGATTTGTAGAAAAAGAAGGAACATTTGAATTCCCATACAACTTTTCTTCTCTCCATGAACGAAGCATAGTGCCAAATTCAGATTCAGAATAATGGAGGTTGTTGCATGAGGACATGCAACAAGACAATTGGGGGGAGATGTTGGGCCTAGAAATGGCCCATTTTTGACCACCCTTATCCACCTCTTTTTTCCTCATCCTACTCTATTATGCATGCTAAACAGATGTTTTTCCCTCACTTGGCCCCTCAATTCATACATGTATGGTTAATCATTTCCTTATTTTATTAATGCTTAGGATTGTGGTAATTAGGTCTCTACATATTAAATTATGCTAACATATGATAGTTTTAAAAAGATATTTTGAGATATAGAGAATACAGGTGTAGTGGGACGAACATGCCAAAGGAGGGATTGACATTCATTGCTAAAGCTGATCACCATCCACTCCATCTTTGCCCAAAGAATGCGGTCCAAGTGTATTAGTACATGCGAGATGTACAAGGGTAGATGCAACTGATTGAGATAGATTTGGAGGCAACAATGCATAGTTGCTCAAAATTAGATGTAATCCATGGAATATCTTCTCAATCAATCATGATCATTATTTATGGCTCGAATAACAGCTTCCCTTTATCTTCTGCTCTCATCTTGCCACGACTGTAACAACTTATTGTAATTAGGGCAGCCTGAAGATCAAAGATATTCATGGCTGCTCGATAATAGTAGGAAGAGGTTATGATTGTAATTGCATAAATATGGGAAACCATTATGAGCCAGGGGTTGAAATTTTAACCAAATTATTGTATTAGCTATGAGTAAGGTTGTGCGTTCATCTACTATTTTTTAATACAAGGAGTTTGATTGTTCAGATCTCAGCGTTTTAACGTGGGTTACTTCCAGCATCTCTGTGTGAAGGTTGGACCCTCCTTCCCACAGGGATTGCTGAGTTAATTAGGTATCGTATTTATTTTGTTGTGTGATTTTGTGATAATTTCCTTTATTTATAGTAAGCTGCAACAATTATTGATTTACAGTGTGTCATTTGAATAATTAGTAATTGCATATCCTATAAAAATTCAGTGGCGTGGTGTGTCAGTCGACTATATAGGTTAACTGTCTTTTATGCAACTGTGTGATAGCTGTGACAGCCTTGTTCATTCCTAGTTCTTTCAATTACTGTTTTCTTTAGATCTTTGCAGTTTTTTCCTTTGCATTTATAATTGCAGAATTTCATTCTTGTACTTTTAATTTCTAGAATAGTTGAATTCAATTCATGTACTTTGAATTTCTAGAGTAGCTCAATTCAATTCATGTACTTTGGATTTCTAGAATAACTAAATTAGGATAGTTGGATGGATCTTTATATGGTTTGTTAATCAGGGATTTTATTTTCTGCAAAAGTAATCTAGATGTTATTTTTGAATATTTGAATCCTAGATTAAGAATCATAGGAGGTACTTGTGATTGCATTCTTGAGAAAGTAGATTAGATTAAGTGGATCACGAGATGAGTGTAAATGAATAGGAAAGTAGGATCATTTACTTGTAGCATCAGCTACTTAGTTTTTAAAGCATATATGGTGCATATTATCCTTGAAATAAGAGACTTCCTGTTGCAGCTGCAACCATTTCCCAATTTTTTTGAAAATTTTTGACCCTCCTTTTGATTTTATCTAGCTCAAGTTTGTTTGATTTCTTTAAATCTGTCCTGGAAGTCCAGTTTTTTCCACTTAAAATTGATCTTTGGGAAGTCGGAGGATTAGTTGACTATTTTTTCTGCTGTTTCAGAAGTTAAATGAGCTAGCATTATCGTTGCCCAGCTGAAGAGTCTTTCGATTTATTTGAGCACTTAACGTTTCTGATTTTTTTGATGATTTTGTTTTATCACTGTCGAAGGTCAATTGAAAAATGAGTCAGGGCATTAGTCCTCTATGCTGCTAGTATTTCAAAAGGGAAACAACGAACATCCTAATGGATAGTTTTGTTCATCATCGATCCATGCTTTTATCTCCCTTTTATTGTTCAAACCTTTTTAACTATCGATGACTCTGTTTTTATCGCTATCGAAACAATTTTTGATAGTGGATCAGAGGACTTGTCCTCCATGACACTAACGTTTCGGAAGAAAGTTGATAAGTGACCCGAAGAAAATAGATGACCCCAAGTCTGTGTCAACGACATAAACATGATGGATGTCAGGCTGAGCTTGATTGATCACGACGTAAGGCAATATTTTCTCATTGTATAGCCTTTTGTTTTCATTCCAAATAGGAATTGTTGCATAGGTCATGTCCATCTGCAAGCTGCCCTTCAGCTTCGAAGTCCAAGACCTTGATAGCAAAATACCAAAATTGGGAGGAATATCAGCCACAATGACATCCATGATCACAATTTTAGACGGAAACTTATTTAAATATACCACCATGTCTTTGATCAATCCCAGACATTATACCCTCTTAGAATCAAAGGAATACAGGTCGCTATAAGGCCTTGTAATCTCCAATCCCAGGATTTCCACCACTCCCTTTGGCATCAGATTGTGTGAGGCCCCAAAATCCAACATAGAATTATGTAACACCATATCATGTACATTCAAGCTCATGTAAAAGGGGGGTACTTCCTCATCTTCGTTGTCCATGCTATCAATTTTAGATCCCAGAATAATAGTAGGGTTGTCTTCAGTTAGTTCTAAGATATCTGGGTGAGATTCCCCTTGATTTGCAATCATCTTTGTTATAGTGTCCCTGTATTGCTAATTCCTCAATAATTCATTGAAAGGAATCAAAACCTTCAGCTTATCTAGCTCGTTTTGGAGGTTAAACATGGGAGGGATTTTTCCCAGTTCGACAGGTGCCATTGGCTCCAACTCCCTCACATTACCATTCTCTTTTTCCACTTCTCTAGGTGCTATCGGCTCCTTTTGTTTTTCATTTCCTTTTCCTGTTCTAGCCTGACTACTAGAAGGCTGGTTTGGGTTTAACCCTCCTTTATGTATAGCAACATCCCTACTTCTTAATTTGATCTTCCTGACATCGTCTATAGCATGCATATACCCTTTATGATATTGTTCCAATTCCTCTGTCAAGGTCTTATCATCCACTTGAGCGAACATATCATGTTCCTCCTCAGTCAAGTAGATATCAGAGTTTAAATCGTTGAAATAATGGATATGATCTTTGAAAAACTCTACCTCATCTTCAGCAGCCACATATTTTTCAGGGAAAGGAGGCCTAATTGGTTGCCCTTCTTGGTTTCATGGATTCCTCACATCCCTTAGTCTATTTGGTTGGAGCAAATCAGGGACTGGCCTCCTAAAATTAGGATTCCTTGTCTGAGGTTCATTCTGCTCCTAGTTCGACAGCTTATCCTCCATCGTTAGCCTATCCATCAATTTTTCCATAGTTTTGAGCATCATCTCGAATTTTATATCACTAGATGAAGAGGTAGAAGTAGTGGGGTGTGCCTCTTCTCTACCTTGCCTTCTGTCCATCTCCGCCCTCGGTTTAATTTTCCCACATGCCATCATATTGGCCTCTACTTCTAAGGTGTTAGTGAACATGGCCGGGAGGGTGTTTGACTTTCTTTCTCTCAATAACAAAGCAAAATCATTGTCAAATGCATCAACGTAATGAAGTTTTTCCACTCCGGGTGAAGGTTTGATATCAGTAGGTATCGAGTTGTAGACCTGCATGAATTTGCTTGAAACCTTATGGACCAATTCAAAACCCCCTTTCTTGAGATTTTTGTATTGAGACAAGACCTATAACGGGCTTTGTTTGTCATCCCACCTTTCTAGAAATATAGTTTGAAAACCAGCGAAACTGCGGATAGACCTAGGTGGCAAATCTTTGTACCCCTTCTTGGATTCCGTAGACAAACTCTGAGTGAACAACCACATTTTTACATCTTCATCATCCACCTCTTCCAGGTCAATGAAGTCGTCAAACTTATCCACATGTTTTATTGCTGATACATTTCCCTCCCCATCATAGAGTGCAATTCTCTGGGCGTAGCTCAAGGGGAGGTTGTGTAGAACCAGAGGTAGGGCTAACGGGGCAAATCTAGCAGCAACCATCATGGTAGGTCGATTAGGAGCAGACAGGGGGTTAGGAAACTGGGTGTTCTGAAAAATAGGGGATGTCCCTTCAGCTTTCACTATGGTCTCTAGGTTCAACCAAAAGGACTCAAGCAGATATGATTGCAGTATATTAGAGATAGCCCCAATTTTCCTCAGGTCGGATTGAGAATTAGATTTGGTTAGTAGTATTTCAGCTCTAACCCCCCATTCGGGTTCCGCTATGGCATACAAATCTTGAGATTATGACGTAGCAAACAACATAAAATCCACTTTCTCTTTATTTCTATTTCTAAGTATCTTTTCTGGATTATCCACACTCTGTAATGTTTCGGGATCAGGGTTACCTCTCGTGTGGATCTTTCTGGAAGCCAGGATATCTAGTGAGATATTGGTCGAAGTGTGTGTGGAGTCGCGAGGAAAAATATACAACCTTCTTGTGAAGTCAAAAATCTCTGTTTCCCCCCAGAAACATCTTTCCTGAAATCATTTAGCTCTTTGTTGTTCCCCCAGGGATAATATTCAATTCGTCCCCAGCAACGACGCTGGTTTGTTAGTGCTAGAATTGAGCCCAAGGTTGCAGAAGGCTCTCTCCCAGGTAATAGTAGAAACACTTTTGAAGAGAGAACCGACCTTCTACTCTTCTGAGAGGGATCTCTCACCAAATATTAACAATGGCAGATATATGCAAGCGAAACTATAAATTGTTTGAAACAAGACATAGAACCATTGGGCGATGGAGTCAAGATGTGTAATAGAAATAAACATAACTTATGCAGGATATTTCAGCATAGAGGCAAGATAGCCATTCAATCACAGTCAAATTATAATTGTCTGGTGGAAAAGAAGAACATGAACAGACCATCAACACAGAGCATTGAAAAATAAATTCCGTATTAACTTTAGAAGAAATATTTGGTGAATATCTGAAACAACAGACGAAGCATAGCATGTATGAATTCGAAATTGTTATACACTTATTTCAAACATGAAAGAAAACATAATGGAAGAGATAAACTGGAAAAACGTTCAGATGAGAAAGGAAGCAACAGATTGTAATATAAACAACACATGAATCCATGTGAAAACAACGACCTTGTCTCTGCAACTTTATTAAAATACTCTTGAAAACATACACAACAAAATTACATCGGTTTTCAACGCTTTCTCCTTCTTCAGGAGGTATATTTATAGCATTTTAGACTTTTCTAAACCGACATTCAGGAATCAAAATTTGTTACAACCGAAGAACATCTTCTAACAAACTCTTAGGTGTCACATCGGCCATGATTTGCATAAAATGGATAAACAATGAAATGTGGATTGTAGGAGGAAATATACATGAGAGTCTTTTGTGCTTCCATTTGGTGGGTGACAACTGTGCAAAGTTTCGGGAGAGGTGACCGTTGGAACAGGCGTGCAACGTAGAGAAAAATTCCTGTGTATTATCATTTCCACTCCTACGGATGCATTTTGAATTTGGTCAACCCATACTACTAAATGAATCTCCATAGGTAAAAACTAGGCTGATTCATAACTGCCATGTCAAATGCTTGTGCTTTGAGCTCCATCATTTTTGGGTATGAAGTTTCAGGGACCTCAGCGCATGTGGCAAAAAAATCAAACAATAATTCAAAATTGCTGGTCAATTTATAAAAAATGATCTTCCCTGACAATGATTGTTGCACATCCCCACACTTGCTGTTGTCTAATCGGCAGTGCACCAAGCACTCTTGATACTCCTTTTTGGACAATAAAGGACCCTTTTCTTCCTAGAAAGAAGGGAGTCCTTTGCTTACCAGTGTTTTGAATAGTTTGATGACATCCAGGTCTTTGTGCTCAATAACTTCTATTTTGGACCGTACAGTCTCCAACATTATGTGCTTAGAAACTACCTTTCTAGCCCTGAAGACAACAACAAAAATATTTTGGATACCATATCGGTTGGCGGAATTGCCAGACAAAGAGCTTAGGAAAGTAATGGCATTTTCCGTTGTTGCCAAGGGCCTTTTCTGTATTTCTCCTAATACTGTCAGGAATTTTTTCTTGGATTCTACCATAGCGCTTTCCTGGTCTTCAATGAAATCTAAATAAGGATGGAACCTGTCAGCTTCTATAATGATCTGATCCTAGATCAAATGTCTAGTGCCTTGCAAAGAAAGTTTACTGACCACTTGTTGGCTTAACTTGGCGTTTTGTTGAACCAGTGCTTGGCATTTCTCTTCTATCTTTTCTCTTCCTTGTCTCTCTTTCACCTTTTATTTCTCTAGTTCCTCGATCTACTTTTTTAGTTTAATAAGATCTGTATCTTTCAGGCCTATCTGCGACATTGCTCTAGAGAGAGAACCGGTATCTATCTCTCCAGCTACACCTATGGATTGAATTGCACTCTCCACACTTCTTCCTTGAATCTCTTTTTCCTTCATTGATAATATCGCTTTTAATTCCACATTGCTTTTCTTCAAATGCTGGATGTCTGTTTCCCACTGCCTTTCCTTTTCTTTGAGCTTTAGTAGCTTGGCTTTGCAGCCGGTAAGCTCAACGTTCAATGTCTCTTTTTCTCTTTCAATCAGCCAATTCTTCTGCTTGGGAAAGCTGGGTGGCATGGATTTTTAAATTCTTTTTTAGGGTCTGGATCTCCTTCTTATCATCGAGCAATTTATGAGCCAAAATCCCTTTATGTGCCAGTCCTTCTATTTGCATTGCTTCACTTTGTAAACTATTGATTTGGGATTTGATTGCTTTGTTCTCCACTCTCACCTTCCTTAAAAGGTTTAAAGTTTTTGCTTTACTTTCCTCCAACTTGGACATCTGTATGGTAGCCTTAAGTAGTCTGGCATTCAATATATCCCTAGTCTCTTTATTGAGGTGTATTATGTTAGTAGTGGGAACCTTCGAGAGGTTCACACTGAACTTTGACACCTTGTTCCCCATTTACAAGGCTAAGCTAAGGGTGTCAGTGGCATGATCTCTTACAGTTTTCAGCACCACATTGGGGTAAGGCAACCGCGCTGCCCCTATATATAGTTCTGTTGTTTCCTTGAAAGTTTTATTAGCCCTCTCTCTGTAAGATCCTACCTAGTGCTCTTTGGATGCACACTTTCTTGGAGTTTGAATGTTAAATACATACTCTTGTATTTTCAATTTGGCTGTCTTGGGATCTTCCTGTTGCTGTTATTTCGTTAAATTATTCTTGTTCACCTGTCCCTTTGCAGGGCCCCTTTTAACTTGCACCAATTGCTTCCCCCGTTCTATTTTCTACCTTTTGGGCATGCTGGCCATTTCCACTTATTCAGTGTCCATGGGATTTGGACCCCATCTTTTTATTGAACTCGCTTAATAGCTGACCAATGATGAGACTCCTCCAGCTATTGCAACAACTTTATCCAATTCTCTTTAGGGAGAAGCTATCCCTAGCAGCTGTGAGCCAGTGCTTTGCTCTATGCTGGTATCCATCGGGGTGGGATTAGGGAAATCATCCCAGTTTGCTGCTTCTCTGAGTCCAGGTATTTAAGTGTGTTCAAAAGGACTGCATTTGTGAGCTTTCCTACTTTTGGAAATTATCTGGTGAGGGTCATAATTTACCGCTTGTCCTAGGGAAACTCCATGCCTTTGAGCATGTTGGTAACTAGGGGAAAAGTAGCTTTGTTCCTAACTGTGTATGGTCTCACTTCCCATGAAAAAACCAAATTTGAGCTTTTCTTAAAGTTCAAGAAGTGCTCTTCTTCAACAATGAGTCTTTGCTGGATCAATTCCAAGGAGAAAACCCTAGCCGTTAGAAAAGCCGACAGAATGTAGGGTGGATGCATGAAGCCATACAACCTTATGGTCATTTCGAATTCTGTGAGGAACCAATCCCCTATATTCTTGCTATTTGATAGTTGCAGCATTTTCCTCATCTCAGGCAACACCCTAGGTAACCTTTCTTGAAAGAAGAGGTCATATATTTCAGCCATCAATTGATTCATGAATTTACAGTGGTCTGTGGCCATATCAGCAGTGATTTCCAATTTTGGTACTTGTAGGTCTTCTTCATTATAAGCTATAAGAATCCTCAGCAAAAGGGACTAGAATATGAACACTCTAGTGCCGTGGAAATTCGCTAACTAAGAACGAATGTTCTCGGCTAGGAATTCATCAAAATTAAGGCAGCAAGACTGACATGATTGTCTAGGCAATTTAGGTTTGGCCAGACAAGTACTCAAGACGAACAAAAGACTCAACAATGACTCTGTGACATGAGCATCGATATCTAGACCTAGAAACTGACTGGCCAGGGATATACACCACTAAGTTTCTTCATTGAATTGGTTGAGGTCAATAGGGTAAGACAGGTCGATGGGTTCACCATTGGGTTTAGAACATGCCTTCAGGAAGGTTCCTTTAGTTTTGTCTGTAGACTCTCTGAAACAACATATAATATTTTATTCCTGATAGTCTTGGGATATATGGACAAATTCATCTGGGATATGCAGGGTTTTGCGGATGACAAAAGCTTGGACTGAACAAAGGATTTTAGACTTTGATTTATTCATAATGACACCTTCGACGACAAAGAAATTATTTGCACACCATTTGAAAAACTTAGAGAAATCGGGGGTTTGTCCATGTTATAATAATCAACCCATAGTTACCTACCTTAGACATTAATTAATCCATTTTTGTCTTATTTTCCTAGTTTCCAATATTCCACTCTCTGCAAGTTGTCTTCCACATGCCATAGAAGTCAAACTTGCTAAAACTGAGTCATGGATCACTTGGGAAACCTCCTGGAATCCATATATAGCATATATACTTTATTCTAGATCCTCCCTAGTGCATATCTACTTTTTCTACTAAGTTTCCTGCTTTATTGAGATTTATGGCAAAAGGGAAAGTAAGACTAGGTGTAGTTGATTTGTTTTTTTCCATCATCATCCTCCATTCATTTCTCCTAATAAAAGCATGTATGAGTTTTCTTTCTATCACTTATTATATTTCCTACTTTAATTTTCCAATTCGTGAGCCTCTAGGTAGATTTGGAAACTGCTTTATGCACCTATGGGGGATTTGACTAGATTTAGTAAGCCTACTTTTTGACTATTTTGAATGGCATCCTTATGCATTCAAATATCTCATGTAATTAGATATTGTAGCATCCTATGACTTCATAAGGTTGGATATTGTACACTTATTCAATACATATTAGTGTTATGCTCCAATTTCAGTCTCCTTTGTGTGTAAATTTGCATGTTTGATTAGCAATTTTGTGAGTTCAATTGTTCTATCACTTGGGTTCAATTTCCACATGGTATTAGAGCCTTTGTAGATTGATTTATCTCCTTCCATATTGCTATTGTAGGTTTGACATCTTGACTGGGAGCATATTCTACTGACTGAAGGGACAGTGTCTGAGCTATGAATCAATCTCAGAAGATCATCTTGACTCTATTTAATTTGTTTGAATGCAAAGCAGAGATGGAGATACTGTTGAGAGAGAAGGTCTCTATAAGGTGACTATGGAAATTGAGGCAGAGCCTAATGCAGCTATAGATAAAATTAAATGGCACAACAGGAGGGATGAGGCCTATGGTCTTCTGTGTCTGAGCATATCCAAAGACCTCCTCTTCCATCTTGATGGTTTGACATCACCTAATGAAGTGTGGGAGAAGATTGTAGAGATTTTTGGTAAGACATATGATATGAGAGGACATCAAATCTATAATGAATCGATCTCTTTGAGTCTCAGCAGCTTCGAATCCCTGCAACTCTACTTTTCCAAGTTTAAAGCCCTTGTTTTGCAGCTAAAACAGTGTGGAATTGAAAATAAGGAAGAGAAGCTAGTTTTGGCCATACTCTCAAAGCTTGGCCCTGACTATTCAGTGTTTTTTTCCACCTTCCATGCCACCAAGTTGACAGCTTGAGCCTGGAAGATGCCTAAACTTGCAGAGTACATGGAATCCCTCACACAAGAACAAGATAAACTGGTGATGACGGGCACCATCAAACCTTCCAAAGACCAAGATTTTGTTGCTAGAGATTTGAGGGTGTATTCAAAAGGGAAGAATAAATCTACGAAGCCACCTGAGCAAAAGAGAGAAAAGAACAAGTCTCAAGAGGAGCCCCAATTCTCCAAGAAGAACTTCCAGAAGAAGAAGAACAAAGGAGAAGAGATCAAGTGCGCATACTGTAATAAGGGATATCATCCTGAAATCTCCTACATGAAGAAGCAAATTGACATGCTGACCCAATTCCTGGAGAAGAATAACATCTCCCTTCCTGATTGCTCAAAGAAGAGGGAAGGAGGATCAAATTTAGAGGATAGAGAGAGAGTAGATGCATTGGTTGCTGGCACATCAAGCTCACCTAGCTTCATCATAGACTCTGAAGCTTCAAGACATATGGTTTTTACCAAGGAGGCATTCTCCTCTATTGAAATGTTGAAAGGTCCACCAATAGTGTTGGGAGATGACTCTCTCACTGACAATTTTTGGAAAGGAAGGATTTATCTTTACCATGGTAAGTTCAGTAATGTATTGTATGTTCCAGGTCTTGCTTCTAACCTCTTGTAAGTGTATCAGATGACTCAAACAGGGTCTCCAAAGAAGGTCATATTCTCCCTTGATGATGTTGAGATCACAAAGATATGGAATGGTAAAGTCATTGCAAAAGGAGTTGTAGATCGCACTTCGAAGGTATACATGTTTTCACATTTTCTACCCTACTCAAACCCCTCTGCTCTTTTAATTCATGCTAATGAGGCAAGCAAGCTTTGGCAAGAAATATTTGGCCATCTTAATTATGAGTATCTTTCTGATCTAAGTCAAAAATAAATGGTCATAGGGTTACCAAATATTATGTTTTCCAAGGGAGTCTGTCAAGGTTGTATCCTAGGAAAACTCCCAGAGCATAAATTTTAGAGAGCTAGTCATGAGAGAACCTCTGCGCATCTTGAGTTGATCCACAGTGATTTTTATGGTCCATTTCCTCATATGTCAATGAATCAAGCCATATATGCATTGACCTTTATAGATGACTTTTCTAGGTATTGTTGGGTTTACTTCCTGAAGCATAAGTCTGAAGTTTTTGGCCTCTTCAAAGTCTTTAAGGCTTTGGTTGAAAACTAGTCTAGGAGGAGACTCAAGATCCTTAGATCTGACAATGGTGGAGAGTATGTCAAGTCTGAGTTCATTCAATATTGTGAATATGATGTAGCATTCAATTCCTTACACACCACAACAAAATGGTGTTGCTGAGAGAAAGAACAGATCACTGAAGGAGATGGAAACCTATATGATGGAGGCTAAGACTTTGCCACCAAAGTTTTTGGCCAAGGCTATAAAATGTGCATACTATATCCAGAATAGGGTGCCTCATAAACAGCTTAATGGTATGACTCCTTTCTAAGCATGGAACAGGCACAAGCTAGATGTGACCCATTTTAGGATTCTTGGCTGAAGGGCTTGGGCTAGAATTCCAACTGAAAAGAGAAAGGCTTTGCAACCCCAAAGCCAAGAATGCCTATTTTTTGGGTATTATGAATATTCAAAAGGGTACAAGCTGATCAACTTGAGCACAAACAAAACCTTCATTGAAAGGAGCGTTCAGTTCCAAGAAGATCCTTTACCAGCAGTTGAAGTTGGAGAGTCTTCTTCACCACCAGAACCATTAAAAGTAAGTGAAGAGACAAATGAGTTTACTGATTCTGATATGTCTAATATATTGGAGACATTTACCACC
>LPNX010465402.1:0-14395 GCA_001517045.1 Pseudotsuga menziesii | reverse complement strand
GCCTCTCCTCGGCATCCCTGTAACATGCAACCACATCAAGAAAATGGTAATTAGAAGTATGAAATCATGGAGTAAGCTACCAACAAACAATGAATGCTGTAAAAAAATACAACGTTTCCATACCTATTATCCAAATGAAAGTCATGTTCACCATACTGCGTAGGCGCCAAGGGTAAGTAGTGATACACAAAATGACCAAGCCCATTGTGAGCCAAGCCCTAAGTCTAGGATACCACACACACAAATGCACATTAATGGCGCTAGCCTGTTGTCCATTATAAAACTCCAACCCCACTTTCCTATAGTTTTCGTGTGTTGCACTATATAATGCCTCCATGGTATGCATGGTATTAAACCCGTTGTGCATAGTTTAAAACTATGATGTATTCACCACCCAAGGTTTAGTACAAGGTCTAGGATAATATATGCATAGGTATAAATTACGATATATATTCGCCACCCCAATTGGATATAAGGTCAACATTAAGATGTATATCGCTTACCTTAGGTTTTTGTCACGTACCTCTTAGACCTAAGTGCCTTCTTATGCTGAAAGGGTAAATGTTTTGTTAAAATGTTACTACAAAATGAGACACTTCTGTTAGCGGCATGGCAACTTTATATGAAACATGTCCAATTAAGTTCAAGTCATATCAAGCCATGTGCATTGTAATAGAATCGTTCGTGAGTTTCCCTTAAATTTAAACTCCCCAAAAGGTTATTCATGACCACAAGCATTGCACCATCATGGTGCCCTGAAGATGATTTACTTTGCATGCAATTAAAACATTATGATAACCATGGCATACTTTGAGTAATTTCAATAGTACTACAGTCCATTTACAGAACATGATCATATGTACTGATATATCATGAAGGAAAAATGAACAACTAGAACATTAACTATAAAGTGATTATCATTTCTGAAGCCTTTCCTTTAACGGGCAGGTTTGCCCAACAAGGTAAGATCTGTAAACAATACAAGAATACCAGAAGACATAAATTTACAATACAACAATACAAGAAGACATAACATTTAGTCATACACATAAAAGAGAAGTCAATATAAGTGGTTCACCCATTCCTTGGGCTACATCCACAAAAGGTCATGTCCTGTGACATTCTTTCATTAGTATTCCATCAAGAGGTTACAATCCGCAACAGTATTGTTGTAACTCCTTCCTAACCTACTCATAGACTCTTTCTATGAGAGTGCTTCTAGGTCACACCCCAAAAGTGTTATGTAATCAGATTCATTTATCTCTTGGAATACATAGTCATTCCATACTTACAATACATAGTTTAGAATGACGATCTGCAATACTCATGATGTTTGAAACAGTAAAGTAACAACCGTCCGTGGCAAAACAGACCCTTCCATCTATACATATGATTCCTATATGCAAAACATGGGTCTATAATGTAATATATGTACCTATGGAAATAGCTGAGGTAGAAAAGGAGGATCTTTTGGGTGCAACCCTACGATCTCATATTGTGCACACGACTACAATATAAATAATATATACATAAATATATTCGCACATTCGGTGTTTAGTATAAGGTTCCGGTTATCATTAACTTGGAATCCTTTATCCCTTCCATAATATAGAACGGGATACACTCGGTTTTCTGGATCCCAACCCAGGTAGCAAGCACGCAGCCCCCAAAATTGGAGCCTACTCCCAGCTCGAGGGTAAAAATGAAACGCTGGTAAGGAGAAGATCCTTACTAAGCTCAGCGATAAGATGGCTACTCTCAGCCCAACCATTCAAGTCACAGCAGGAAATAGGTTCTTATAAAGACAAAGGTGGTTCTTATTTTCCAAGATCCTCCAATTTCATTTCTGCAGCAGATCATCGTAGACCAAATTTTCATCCAAACGGGGCAGATAAAATGGCTGTCAATTCTAATTCATGCAAAATTATTCAACAAAATCCACGCCCAGATAAATTGTATGTCAATAATTCATACCAAGTTAATGGACAAAATCCAAATCCAGCAATTGATCAGTCACAGAACAAGCAAGGTGTCCCACCGTTCAATTCGTAGCAAGCAAAGGGTGCTAAACACATAGGTGGTTCTTATTTTTTCATGTTCCTCGGAGATCAGATAAATTGGTTGTCAATTCTTCATACAAAAAAAAATCTATTAATCAGCAGCGCTTTCAAGGTTGTAAGTTTGAGAGCTCTAGAGACGCGAGAAGTAAGCCATCGCAAAGTAGCTTCCGAAAAGGAAAGCAAATGGGAACGCTAAATCCATTAACGTCGGTAGCGCTCTCACTACCGGCGCATGCAGAGAGCAGGGTTCTCTCTATGAGCCAAATATTTTATATAGGAAACACACAACTCACAAAGGACTCCTACAGATCTTATGGGCGACCCAAGGTTTTTCGACAATACTCCTACGACACACATGGAGGCTTGAGCACAAACTGAAAAGACGCCCAAGGCGTTTGACACGCTACGACTCTGTCAGGTAACACGCAGGTATATCTTCTGCCATAACTGTGTGCGAGTATAGATACAAGGTAAGAGAAGAATCACCAAATTCAGCGTTGACATAAAACATTTCTACAGTTCTATCAGATGGCGTGCATCATCAATATCATAAGTATGGGCATATAAAAGAATAACCACAGCATATAACAAAAGGAACAGCGTGGACATCGAAATAAAATTTGCAGAAGGTAGTTAGCCTACCGTCCACGCGCAGGGTGTAAAATGCAGTACCATAAGGTGGTGCCCGCTGAAGCCATCCTATGCAGCCAGTCCTGTATTTCCTCCACTGAGTGCTTTTTTTTTTAACTTCTGGCTCCAGCGTGTGCTTCAGCATACCCCGCAGCCACCCGACTTAGTACCTCTCGCGCTCCCAAAAAAAATGTGCCTGCCCCTTGAGTGCGCTGAACCCTTATTAACATCCACCCTCTAAGGAATGTAACGTTCCATCTAAATCGCCGAGTCTGGCCAAAACGCCCAGCTTCAGCAAGAAACGCCGAATGCCCTGTCGGTATCATCATAAATTTTTAAGATACGTTTTCTACCCCTCTGTAAAATTACCTAAAACAAGGAGCTGTTCGTTTATATCTTTTTAAATCTCTTAATGACCTAGAGTTTGGTTCTTGGTCATCCTCGATTTCACTGAGTTGGTAGGGACAGATTGCCCTAAACTCATGCCATAGTAAGAGCACAATCAAAGGCGCTTTCCTTTCTGTGATCATAAGTGTTAATAAAAGAAAAATAGGGGTAAATTCAGTTATATAAATACAAAAGTCATCCTTTAACGAATTATTTACTCATCTTCCCAAAAGGAGACTATTAAGATAATTCCATTTAAGTCTTCCTATAATTTCTTTTTTCCCTGCCCCCATTATTCTGGAATAATGGTGTTTTTAACATCGTGTTAAATCAAGTAAAATAGGCACTTTAAAAATGCATATTTATCTATAGGGTAGCATTTTGGGCAATTTGATTTGTTTTGCTTCAAAATCTAGGATAGCTATTGTGTGTTATTAACCCCTTAATAGTTTTCCCCCAGCCCACAAGAAGATACCTTTCTTGCCTTCCCTGTGGTGTTTAATTTTTTTGGATGGTTGCATATCCCTTTATTGGACTTAAATCACCTTAGAGTTAAATACTTAGCTAGGGTGTCTTAGTCGCGATAGGCCTGAATTCCTTTGTGAAGTAGGAATTCCTTCCTTAAAAGTTGCTGTGATATAAACGATACGGTTATGGTATCAAAGTGGCTCCCCACCCATTCACTCTTTTATAACTTATAGGGTTGGGTTAGCCGCTTGCTAAAAGGTGTCACTGTCTTCTGTCTTTTACATAGATAATATTAACTTATACAGACTGGACAATTCTGTTTCTGGTGGGGCCTTGGCCTTGAGCTCCTCACCAGAGACAAGTACAATCAAATATTGGTAACTACAAAAACATCTTGGATATGGGAGGGAAATTACATCCTCCCCCCCTAAAAACAACACCGTCCTCGGTGTTCATATTTCAATCTATTTTCTTCTTTTGTTTTGTCTGTTTAGCCTTTTGTTCTGATCCCCTGATATCTTTTCGTGTCTTCTTTTTCCTGCAACATGATGGAGCCCAATTTACATATTAGCCATCGATCCTTTCAATCCACAACTTTCTATACCCAATCATTTTCCACAGTGCAATTGATTTATCAATAAAACATGATTACTATCATTTTACTATTGGTTTTATCGCCAATTCTTGGACAATTAGGTCATCCTCTACATGAGGAGCCATTTCTCCACCTTACACATTAAGCAATGTAAGAGTCTCTTGGAAAAATTCATCTAACATGTTTTTACATTCGATATGTTTTCCAAACTCCCTTTGAGTTTCTTTTCTGTTCTGGTGTGGACTTACAAAAATTCTGAGGTTACTCTCCTCAGTGACATCAGACAGCGTCCTGTCTTTCCCGATGTCCAAATTTTTCCTAGGTCTTTTGCCACACCACATGCCTAACACCAATGTGCTCACGTGGCAATTGCTTTCCTAACACCATTGTGCTCCTGCAGCATGTATGCCTAACACCGATGTGCTCACGCGGCAATCACTTTCCTAACACCATGGTGCTCCCACAGCATTCAAAATTTTCCTTGTTCGTATTCAGTATTAACCTTGACTATTTGTAACGCACACTCCTTGTGCTTAGCATGACTCTACTGCCATGAATCAGCTACATGGTTAGTCAAAGCATTTATTGATAAATCCTAGCTCTATTATTTAACCATTATCATTTCATAAGTTGCAACAATTTTACCATCATTTATGAGTCACTAACTCCTTACCCACTTCTGAGAAATTGAGCGTAACTTGTACACCCAAGTGGATTTATATATACCATAGTGTCCATGGACCGTGACAATGGTCCCAATCTTGGTAAGACTCAACAACCAATTTCGACTGATATCCCTGCAAGGTTAGCTCATAGCATTACACAACGTTGATCCATATCCCTGCATAAGTTAGCTCATAGCATTATTCAACCTTCATGCATATCCCTGCACAAATTATCTCTTATCATTATACAACATTCATGCATATCCTTGCAACAGTTAGCTCACAGCATTATACAACCTGCATGCATATCTCTACATAAGTTATCTCTTAGCATTATACAACATTCATGAATATCCCTGCATAAGTTATCTCTTAGCATTATACAACATTCATGCATATCCCTGCATAAGTTAGCTCACAGCATTATACAACCTTCATGCATATCCCTGCATAAGTTAGTTCTTACCATTATACAACATTCATGCATATCCCTGCATAAGTTAGCTCGCAACATTATACAACCTTCATGCATATCCCTGCATACGTTAGTTTTTACCATTATACAACATTCATGCATATCCCTGCATAAGTTATCTCACAACATCTATTTAGTACTCTACTAGTATTCAGCATTCACAAGTTAATCAACAACTTCTCGTAAAGAAGTTAACATTATTGTTACACACAGGTTTAGAAGTCAATATCATTTATTTATTAAGTGTAACCACTAACCATTCCTAGGTTTATTGGTTCATGATAGCTAGACTAGAATAACCAAACATAATCCTTCCTTATGACAATATGTATTTAGGATCCAAGTCGTATTATAGTTATGTGCATACATATAGGTGAAGGGGTTTGGTTTAAAACTAAAGGACCCAAAACTTGAGTACCATCACCTCCTTCTACCTTTGATCTCAATGTTCAATCCATAAATTTTTTTTGGCTATTCTTAGCCATGCACCTCAACCTAAAGATTCATTACCCACACTTATATGAATTCGTAGCTGTTCGACTAACATGTATCCATTTTAATGCAATCGTTTGTTTCTGGTTTTACATGAATTCTAGATGTAAAGAGGTGTTTTCCTATTTTACATAATGTTAGCATTGATATATTTTACACCTCTAACTTTTATTCTGAATCCGCCCATTTCCTTAAACTTTACAACATGGGTATAACATACTTGTAACCAACAAGTTCCAAGTGGCTGAAAAAGTTTTTAACATGATGTGATGATTCTGATTGGATCGTGTTACTTCCACATGAGTACATGAATTTTCTAAGGAGTTGACCTACCTATCCTTTAATACAAGAAACATAATCATGAAAGAGTACATATCGATGCTTCCCTTACTATGCCCAATATTTTAATTCTAGTGTTAGATCACCCATCACACATTATACGGAACACATCAATACCATAAGGGGTATTGTTTCGCCAGGTTTTTCCATTCCACTTTTGCAGTAATAATTTAGCATCATGCTTGGCTTAAGTTTAATTTTAGACTCTTCTTTAAATTACCTCCATGGGTAAGAATGATTCTTATCATCACATTGTACACCCATTAATAATTTTTAATTATTTTTAATCAGATCTTTAAAATGAGCCTTAGCTCTTCATGCTTACGACCTTTTCCATATGTTTGGTGTTTCCACTTCTTCTTAGACAATGGTGATTTTTTTTTTTCTTTTTTTTACAGTAGTGAGAATTTAGTGTTTGGGACTTTTGTGAACATTCCACAACATCAATACTCTTTACGTGGCTTTTCAAATGATTATATATATATACATATTATGCCTTCAAATGATCCTTAACATCTATTGCTAACACTCATGCATTTTTGTATATATATATATCCCAAGAGCCCATAGTTCATTGCTCTTATGGTTAGGGCCGTGTGTTTTGGAGGCTTTCGTTAACATGAGCCTATCATCTATACATGTATAATCATCTCTGGAATCAAACAAGGATGGAAATTATTCTGTAATGTATTAGTAAAATTTATAGCCCAGCTTCCTGTTTAGGTGTAATGCAAGAACTACTTGCCTACTTCTGGATTTAATACATGGTTAATGTGATAACATACCTTGTCATGATATTCATTTTTATCCTCCTTACATACCTCCTTCGATCCTTGAGGTCCGCTTAGATAACTCGGTTCCCTCATTCATTATTGCCATGCATCCACAAAATCATTTCATTAGTTAGTCATAAACATGTTCATGCTCTTCAGCTTCAAGTTGAGCCCAAAATATGCCCAAGTATTGTCACTCCGGATCTGATACCATATGTCACGTACCTCTTAGACCTAAGTGCATTCTTGTGCTGAAAGGGTAAATGTTTTGTTAAAATGTTACTACAAAATGAGACACTTCTGTTAGCGGCATGGCAACTTTATATGAAACATGTCCAATCAAGTTCAAGTCATATCAAGCCATGTGCATTGTAATAGAATCGTTCGTGAGTTTCCCTTAAATTTAAACTCCCCAAAAGGTTATTCATGACCACAAGCATTGCACCATCATGGTGCCTTGAAGATGATTTACTTTGCATGCAATTAAAACATTATGATAACCATGGCATACTTTGAGTAACTTCAACAGTACTACAGTCCATTTACAGAACATGATCATATGTACTAATATATCATGAAGGAAAAATGAACAACTAGACACAACACAACACAAAGAGACAACATTAAAACCGCATGAGGAACAACATGCAAGGGACACATGCAATGAACCAAGTTTTAAAAAAATTCGTTTGGAGTTATTGACAATCTACCCCGTCCAGGTTATTGTAGTATAATCGTTAAATGCAATCTGAATGCATAAGGTGAATATCTCCATAGTACATAACAACGGACATCAAGCAAGAACTTGGTATGCATTTTCATCTTTTAAACGAATACAATTTTCTATTTAACTTCCTATACTTCTTTTGCAATTAACATAAACTTCGTGATCTAAGCCGTGAAATCATACTCTGTATAAATATTGTCCTTCCGCGACAGACTCAGATCTCTGTAATGGTATCATAATATATGATGACTTGGCTTCTCTTGACTAATAGAGTGTAAGTGGTGAAAAATAAATCGTAACTCTTTTAGTGAGAAAATGCGCTCATCATCAAGGATTTCTGAGGTATAGAACTACTAACCCCTTAAGCATAGATGATGCATTTGAAAGGATTATTTATTATGTCCTTCTAACTATCAAAACATAAGAGGTGTATTACCGCATATCTTTGCTTCAACCCTATTTTAATAGTGTTGTTGACAATATCTTAAAGTGATTTCCAGTAGTTTATTTATGCAAAACCCTACAGGTGCCCAAAACATCTAGTCATCATAATGCCATAACAGAACATTAACTATAAAGTGATTATCATTTCTGAAGCCTTTCCTTTAACGGGCAGGGTTTCCCAACAAGGTAAGATCTGTAAACAATACAAGAATACCATAAGACATAAATTTACAATACAACAATACAAGAAGACATAACATTTAGTCATACACATAAAAGAGAAGCCAATATAGGTGGTTCACCCGTTCCTTGGGCTACGTCCACAAAAGGTCACGTCCTGTGACATTCTTTCATTAGTATTCCATTAAGAGGTTACAATCCGCAACAGTATTGTTGCAACTCCTTTCTAACCTGCTCATAGACTCTTTCTGTGAGAGTGCTTCTAGGTCACACCCCAAAAGTGTTATGTAATCAGATTCATTTATCTCTTGGAATACATAGTCATTCCATACTTACAATACATAGTTTAGAATGACGATCTACAATACTCATGCTGTTTGAAACAGTAAAGTAACAACCGTCCGTGGCAAAACAGACCCTTCCATTTATACATATGATTTCTATATGCACAACATGGGTCTATAATGTAATATATGTACCTATGGAAATAGCTGAGGTAGAAAAGGAGGATCTCTTGGGTGCAACCCTACGATCTCATACTGTGCACACGACTACAATATAAATAATATATACATAAATATATTCACACATTCGGTGTTTAGTATAAGGTTCCGGTTATCATTAACTTGGAATCCTTTATCCCTTCCATAATATAGAACGGGATACACTCGGTTTTCTGGATCCCAACCTAGGTAGCAAGCACGCAGCCCCCAAAATTGGAGCCTACTCCCAGCTCGAGGGTAAAAATGAAACGCTGGTAAGGAGAAGATCCTTACTAAGCTCAGCGATAAGATGGCTACTCTCAGCCCAACCGTTCAAGGCGCAGCAGGCAATAGGTTCTTATAAAGACAAAGGTGGTTCTTATTTTCCAATATCCTCCAATTTCATTTCTGCAGCAGATCATCGCAGACCAAATTTTCATCCAAACGGGGCAGATAAAATGGCTTTCAATTCTAATTCATGCAAAATTATTCAACAAAATCCATGCCCAGATAAATTGTATGTCAATAATTCACACCAAGTTAATGGACAAAATCCAACTCCAGCAATTGATCAGTCACAGAACAAGCAAGGTGTCCCACCATTCAATTCGCAGCAAGAAAAGGGTGCTAAACACACAGGTGGTTCTTATTTTTTTCATGTTCCTTGGAGATCAGATAAATTGGTTGTCAATTCTTCATACAGAAAAAAAATCTATTAATCAGCAGTGCTTTCAAGGTTGTAAGTTTGAGAGCTCTAGAGACGCGAGAAGGAATCCATCGCAAAGTAGCTTCTGAAAAGGAAAGAAAATGGGAACACTAAATCCATTAACGTCGGTAGCGATATCACTACCAGCGCATGCAAAGAGCAGGGTTCTCCCTATGAGCCAAAGATTTTATACAGGAAACACAAAACTCACAAAGGACTCCTACAGATCTTATGGGCGACCCAAGGTTTTCCGACAATACTCCTACTACACACATGGAGGCTTGAGCACAAACTGAAAAGACGCCCAAGGCGTTTGACATGCTACGACTCTGTCAGGTAACACGCAGGTATATCTTCTGCCATAACTGTGTGCGAGTATAGATACAAGGTAAGAGAAGAATCACCAAATTCAGCGTTGACATAAAACATTTCTACAGTTCTATCAGATGGCGTGCATCATCAATATCATAAGTATGGGCATATAAAAGAATAACCACAACATATAACAAAAGGAACAGCATGGACATCAAAATAAAATTTGCAGCAGGTAGTCAGCCTACCGTCCGCGCACAGGGTGTAAAATGCAGTACCATAAGTGGTACCTGCTGAAGCCATCCTACGAAGCCAGTCCTGCATTTCCTCTACTGAGTGCTTTTTTTTTTAACTTCTGGCTCCAGTGTGTGCTTCAGCATACCCCCCAGCCACCCGACTTAGTACCTCTCGCGCTCCCAAAAAAAATGTGCCTGCCCCTTGAGTGCGCTGAACCCTTATTAACATACACCCTCTAAGGAATGTAACGTTCCATCTAAATCGCCGAGTCTGGCCAAAACGCCCAGCTTCAGCAAGAAACGCCGAATGCCCTGTCGGTATCATCATAAATTTTCAAGATACGTTTTCTACCCCTCTGTCAAATTCCCTAAAACAAGGAGCTGTTCATTTATATCTTTTTAAATCTCTTAATGAGCCACAGTTTGGTTCTTGGTCATCCTCGATTTCGCTGAGTTGGTAGGGGCAGATTGCCCTAAACTCATGCCATAGTAAGAGCACAATCAAAGGCGCTTTCCTTTTTGTGATCATAACTGTTAATAAAAGAAAAATAGGGTAAATTCAGTTATATAAATACAAAAGTCATCCTTTAACGAATTATTTACTCATCTTCTCAAAAGGAGAATATTAAGATAATTCCATTTAATTTTTCCTATAATTTATTTTTCCCTGCCCCCATTATTCTGGAATAATGGTGTTTTTAACATCGTGTTAAATCAAGTAAAATAGGCACTTTAAAAATGCATATTTATCTATAGGGTATCCTTTTGGGTAATTTGATTTGTTTTGCTTCAAAATCTAGGATAGCTATTGTGTGTTATTAACCCCTTAATAGTTTTCCCCCAGCCCACAAGAAGATACCTTTCTTGCCTTCCCTGTGGTGTTTAATTTTTTTGGAGGGTTGCATATCCCTTTATTGGACTTAAATCACCTTAGAGTTAAATACTTAGCTAGGGTGTCTTAGTCGCGATAGGCCTGAATTCCTTTGTGAAGTAGGAATTCCTTCCTTAAAAGTTGCTGTGATATAAACGATATGGTTATGGTATCAAAGTGGCTCCCCACCCATTCACTCCTTTATACCTTATAGGTTTGGGTTAGTCCCTTGCTAAAAGGTGTCACTGTCTTCTGTCTTTTACATAGATAATATTAACTTATACAGACTACACAATTCTGTTTCTGGTGGGGCCTTGGCCTTGAGCTCCTCACCAGAGACAAGTACAATCAAATATTGGTAACTAAAAAAACATCTTGGGTATGGGAGGGACATTACAGTTTTAAACTTTAGGTTATGCATCAACTCTTTAGGATCTAGGCCTAATACCATGGCATATGCAATATGCCATGGTATGTTGTATATACATAAGACCAAGTTTCATTTTAACTAATGATAACAGAACCTATAAAGAATAAAATAGAAGTTTAAGTTAGTTACTTATCATAAAATAAACCTGTAAATATAAATAGACTAGGGTATGAACAGTTGATAATAATTACCCCAAGAACAATAAATGCCATTAAAATTACCTAGTTGTGTCATGCAATGATAAGTGTGGTATTGACCTTGTCAATACTACAAGTCTCTAGAGAACAATAATAAACAACCAATAGGTGTCACTAGCAACAAGTATGAACACTAATGGCCAAACGTTCAACTTTCCGTAACAAGTTTAGCATCACTAGGTGCACCTGCACATAAATAGATTAAGAGTGCCTTAGTTCAAACAGAACTAATTAAGCCCACTAGACAGTTAGAGGCATTTACCTCTCATACAGTTACATGGGAGTTCTAGTCGCGCCACTCCACCCACTTTGGTTCCAGAAACAAAGTTAAGTAAGAATCAAGTATATAACATACGAACATGTTAAATAATAATGGAGTACATAATCAAAGCATCTAACATACACAACAAAGCGTAACCATAAGAATCACATAGTAATCAACAATACAACATCATAAGCACAAATAGTAAACAAGAGTAATAATCATAACTTAAGTAAGGAATGAAAACGTAAGAACAACTTATTACAATTCAGTAGTATGACAGAGTACAACACATTCCGCAAGTTTAAATAATGTCCGGAATAGGTTGTGTCTAACTAGCATAATAATTTTTTTTTCAATTTTTAGGGACATTACAATGGTATGTATATTTTTGTAATTTCTCCTTCTATTTGAACAATTCTTTGCATAATGAGGTCCTTGAAATTCCCAACACTTCACATGTTCTTTTTGTTCATTGTTTTTAACATAATTATTAGTCATCTCTCTTCCTTTTGGTATTGTAATGTTTTGTTGTGTTTTCCTTTAAAATACATTCCTTGATAATTATTCTTAGGAAAATTCCAGGAATTATTTCCGAATATTTTGTTAGGCTTAAAACCTTTCCTTCTTTGATCAAAGTTACTTGTTCTTTTATTTTTCTAGTTGGGTATGCCTTCTCTCTTGTTTTTACTTTGTTCGTAATGGAAGTTATCTTTTCTCATTGCCTCTTCAAGGGTCTTTGGATTATCAAATTCAATTCTATCCTTGAACTAGTAGGAGAAAAGCTCAAAAACCTCTGTATCTTAGGATTTTCATGAATAATATAGGGTAAATATCATAATAAACTTAAAAATGTATTACTTAATTCTTTCATAGACATTGAGCCTAGTTTAGGTTCATAAAAATATTTAGCTCTTTCTTCATATTACTTTTCAAACAAGAATTTTCTGTTAAAGTATTTCTGAAAGATTCTTTATGTTACATATTTTTATTTAAGTTTTTTAACTCCTTTTATATCTTGCCACCAAATTTCAGCCTTTTCGGTTAAGTCGTAGATAGCCATCCAAGCTTTCAGTCTATCAGAGTAGTTAGAAATTTGAAAGTACTTTTTTCATACCTGATAGCCATGCCTCGACTTCTTCACCCTTTTCGACATATCCATTAAACATAGGATGTTTTATCTTTTTAAATTCTCCATAGATTTCTTCATAGAGTTTATATTTCCTCTTTCTATTATCATCATCGCTATCACTACTTTCACTAGATTATTTATACTTTTCTTTGTGTGACCTTACTTTAATTCCTGAAGAAGATTTATTTCGACTGTCATAAAATTTTAATTTCTTACCTTTACGTTTATATGATATTGTTCTAGATTCAGTTTCATGCTCCTTTCTTTTATATTTTCCTTCGTTGTGTATTTTATCTAGTAATATATGATTTAGTTCTTCTTGAGCTCTTAAAAATATTTTGTTATTTTCCTTACGGTTTATAATTCATATCTAAACATTTTACTATTTGCAGCAGTTCTGATGGTGGAATATTTAATTCCACATATATCTTATCTAGATTATTATGATGGGATCCATCTTCTGCAAATGCTTCTACCCATTCCATTTCCTGCAAAATACAATTTTATATTTCTATATAGAAATACTTTTAAACATGATCAATATTCTTGTTTTCTTATTTTCTATTCGAGTTGAGCCAATATTCAGGACTAGTGTTTGGAAACTCAATCTCATACCACATGTAACATCTCCAAAAAAATCATAAAATAATTTATTTTATATGAATATCTAACTGTAAAATACATAAGGTAAGCAAACTCACAGTAACCCGTGCATCTCGCATTTAACTTGTGCTAGTGCTTCTATAATATCCCGAATTTTGGACCTACCAGTTATAGGCATGAGACTATTGATCATGATGATTATATTGATGTTTTATTTTTATATTGGGTCAAAGACCCCACTGGATATGAATATGATGATTTTCTTTGTATATTGGGTGTAAGCCAATTGTTGATGATATATATGTATATATATGTTGGTTTTGTTGGGCGTGGACCCTGAAGCACATGATTGATGAAATGTTTTGTGTTGAGCGTGGACCTTGAAGCACATGATCGATGAGATGTTTTGTGTTGAGTGAGAGGCTCTAGGGAACATGAGTACGTACATTTGTGGTGAGCATAAAGATCTGAAACACAAGAAAATATAATTGGAAATGTTGGGTATAAGCTCTAGAGCATTCCATCTTGATGTTGAGCATAAGCTTTGGAGCATCGGATCCTTGTCCATTGTATCCCTAGGTTTATTGTACAAGTATATCCTATCATTTAGTGTTGAGCGAGAGCTCTGGAATTGCACTATGTTTGTAACTCTCTATTATAAGCATTGAGTATGGGCTCTGGTAAGCGTTAGGGGTTGCTGAAAAGATTAAAATCACCTCCGAGTGAAAATGACTCGAGAATAATATTGATCTCATCATATTTATTTTTAAATGATTAAATGAAATTTTGAATTTCTATATTCTCATCAAGTACTGAAGAGCTATGACATTATACAAGGGAAATCCAACATGCAAGTATTTTTAGAGTTGCTTAGCCTAGTAGACCTGAACCATCTATCTACTTGGCCTTCATGAAGAAGTGTCGTTAAG
>LPNX010465401.1:219113-224113 GCA_001517045.1 Pseudotsuga menziesii | reverse complement strand
CCAAATTTTCCAAAATTATTAAGTGAGTGCAAACAAATTAAATTTTTAAGAGTCACATAACCATGCTATCATGGACTCCTCGCACTTAAATTTAAAGGTCATGCGAATATATGAAAAAATATGTTTGTTTTATCGGATGTGTTTTAAAAAACACTCTACATGATCGTCGTCCCTTCATCGAATGATTTATCTCCACGTGTTCTCCTGATCCAAGCTCTGCAATGTCCACTAGTTTCCGTAGTTTCTTCTCCTAGTCTGATGGTCTCTCCTTGTATTACTTCTATTTACTTATTCGTCCCTTAGAATTTCCTAAAAAGTTCAAAATTGACCCATTTCACTCCAACAACATTAAAAAACAACATAGGACCATCAACCCACATTGTACATGCAAATAACATGGGCATCATTCATTTATGAATGCCATCATTATATGAAGAACCTAACTTACACTCTACCTTTTGAGGTGGAAAAGAGGTGTGGTATATTTATATCAACCAAAATTTATTATTTCCATAGCATAAGCAAAATATTTATATTACTAAAATTAATAAATATTTTTTATTTTTTAAAATATAATATTAAATTTTTATTAACTTTTAATAGAATTCTTTAAACATATTAATCATTTAAATGATTTAGCCAAAAAAGGTATTATGCAAACTTATTCTATACCTTATCAAAATTGGTAGTAATAAAACAAGCTACCTAAGAGAAAATTACCTTATCAGGAACTTTGAAAACAAAATGCAAAAAATGGGCATTAGGAACCATCAATATTGAATTTCTCTTTGGTTTTCCATTTTAGGGATGCAAGCTAGTTAGAATATAATGCACAAACCCAAATGAATCTACAAAATTAAAGAAACACACCAATCATCAACAAAGCTGAGAACCGAGCTATTAAATAACTCATTAAACCCCAAAAAAAAATCCCATCGCCTACATTTCAGCCAGGGAAAAGAATAAAGAAACCCTAATTTAGGGTTCTACATACCTTTGTTGCTAGATATTCCTCTTTGATAGAGCCTCGCGTGTATTCTAACAAAACCTTTCAGCTCTTGCGGATGACAACCTCACGTTCCGATCACTAATTTGAAAACGTTTAGTCCCTGTTTTGAGGTCTACAATGAAAACGTTCCCAAAGAAAATTTGAATATGTCCTCTTTGAGAACCCCTTTTCCAGCCCTATTGAGATTGGTTTTCATTGGCATTCCTTTATGAGATTTTCCCCAAAACGTTTCAAACAGTCGACCGCGGCAATTACAGAGGTTTACGGGAAAAATGTCTACGTTTATTTGTGTATATATAATATTCAAAAGTTAGCCAGGGTTTTTATCAATTTTTCTAAACAAAATTTTAGAACGGAACGTATAGGGTTTTCATTGTCAATTCCCTCCATGATGTAGGGAACAATTCATTGTTTTATTCCTGCACTGATTTGATTTAAACATATCGATGAAGAGAAGAGGATACGTAAAGAGAGACGTACCCTGTGTCTTGATCCGTCGACGCCAAGCCAAGAATCTTTAGGCTTATAAACACTGATCCAGAGCTCGAACGCAGCTGATACCATCCAATTGAAAGTAAGAAAATAAGACAGTCGGCGAAGGGCATTACAGATCTTCAAGATTACTATAATTATCAATATGAACACCTATCTAATTTATGTGCCAGCTGTGGGTGCTTGGTAGGGGATACTTGTCCCGCAGGCAATGGAACTCCATGAGAGTAACTCTGTGAAGTCTCTAACAACCTAAGCAGATCAGGAGGAAATAGGCACCGGCCGGGCGGAATCCATTTGAAGGAGGACACAGACACGCGTCAACAAATTATTGGCAAGAGAGACTACGAAGTGAACAGTCTTTACAAAGGGAAACTCATAGAGAAAAACGCCTACCACGTAAAAATTAAGTAGCAATTGCCCCAAAAGGTGTAACAAAACGCCCAAGGAAAAATGATTAAAGTAAAGTAGATTTGATTCAAAGTGAAAAAACAACTATTTTAAGAACTATGATTTATATTTTTAAGCACAAATCAATAAATAAAGAAGCAAAAGCTTAAGGTAATCTTACATAGCATAATATAACTACACAAATTCTTCTAATATATCCATGAAAACTACAAAATGAAATTGTCAAAAAACTGCCTATGCAATGAAAAAACTAAAGAAGACAAATTCATCTATTAGAAAAATCAATATACATGCCATTTAAAATTTTACTAACAATAAAACATTACACATAACTTGCAAATCATATATTTTAGGACATTGTTGCACATTAAGACATAAAATTTCATAGTATATATTATATGCAAGTTGTCTCAAATCTAAAGCCCCATTGTATTCAAATACATCACACACAAAAACAAAAAATAACAAAAATGAAGTTACATTAAAGCAACCAAAAAATTATGCATAAGAGATCAAAAAATAGCCAAATAACCACTAAAAAGCATAGCCAAACAAATTCCTTAAAGCATGGATATTAAGATATTTATATTGTTCAAGCTTGAACACCATGAATTGGCATAGTATTCAACATTTATCCTTGATACCCTATGCTCCTCAAAGAATAATTGGAATATTCCCTTCCTCTAAAGAGCTCTTAGTAATCGTCCATCAAGGTTTATACCATTCATCCAAAATCACAAAATGCTAACCCATGTTTGCACATTGTTTTAAATTTAAGTTTTTAGAAAAAAATCATTTTGCGACCAAGGTAATTCTAAATACCACAAATAAACATAGTATGCAACATAAGCCTCAATGTTAAAAACCATAAATAAGTATGGTATTTAACATCTATCCTTCATACCCTATGCTCCTCTAAGCATAATTGGATGTTTCCCCTCCTCCAAAGGGCTTTTAGTAAATGTCCATAAAAAACTTATACCCTTCGTCCAAAATTAGAAAATGCACACCACACAAATTACTCCAAAAGCAAGAACAAAATCCCCATATTTGGCTGGAAGCTAGAGATAGAAATGATATATGTTCAACAACCATGCCCAAATAATTATTGAACATGGTAGTCAAACCATCGACAATAAGGAATTGTTCTTTCTCCATTTTATCAATATTATTATCATAATTTGTGTCTAGTAAGATATATATTTTTGTAAAACCAAACATGGAAGAAATGTTTTCATATCCACTATTACCACTTGAGATATAAACTTTTAAAATTGAATTGATAATTTAGAAAATAACAAAGTTTTGTTTTTAATAAACAAAAACTACATACTTATTTGAAGATGGTTTGTCCTTGCAAGTAAATTTGAATTATAAATAGTTAAGAGAGTTCCTAACATTGTTTTTAATATATTAGGGAAATGATTAAATTAGAAAGATCTTATGTAAAAGCATCTCATATGAAATTGTTTCCTTAATAATTATTAAAATTTTAAAATAAAAAAACAAATACAATTATAAATAAATAAATATTTGTGTTAATTGTTTTATTAATTTATGTATAAATAAATTTTAAGAAAATATAATACTAATTTTTTAACTTTTAAAAAAACATGGATATAAAACTTAAACTTAAACTTAATTATTTAGTTTATAATTATGAAACAATTAGATAAGGTTATATAAATTTATTATTTGTGTATATTTGTTTATCTAAAGTTTACTATACAAACATTTATAAGAAATCACACTAAAGGACACAAGTTGTATGAAGGTTATATAAAAAAAAAGAAGTTATCACAACACTCTATGTAAGTTGTATCCTCATGTTCAAAAATTATTCTAAGGTTTGTGTTTTATGGTTTTGTCAAATAATAAAAGAAATAGATAAGACAAATTATAGATCTTAGTACCAATTGTTATTTTACATATCAAAGATACACTAAGAAATTGGTTGTGTGAACTTAACATAGTAGGAAATTGGTTGTGTGAACTTAAGTCAATGGTATTTAGTGATTCTTAAGCAATTAGTACAAGAGAGTGATGTCCCTCCAAGTAATAGGGTGTATGCCCTATTGTGTTGTTGATGGATGTTGTAATGTTGACTTTGGAGCAAAGTGAGGATGCTATAACAACTCTAACAAATCCAAAAAACTTGTTCCATGTTGCATTAAGAGAGGTAAATTTATTTTAGGCTTAATTCTTTTAAGAGAAAAAATCATGTGCTACATAAAGAATGAATAGGGCATTATCTTGCTAGAAACAATGACATCATTTTTAATCCTTTTAGTTATCTCAAAAAATGGTGTGCCATTTTGTAGTTAGCAATTGCCCCAGAAGGTGCAATAAAACGTTGAAAGGGAAAATAATGTAAAGAAAATTACAAATTATGAAGTGGAAAAGAGAGTAGTGTTTTCTTTTGTCAATTATTATTGGTATATGTTGGGATCCAACCCCATGATGATGTTCCACACAATGTGATGACTATTTGTTTATGCTTGGGACTTAACCTTGTTTGTTATATCATGGACTCTTAATTATGTATTCATAGTGTTTTTGGGGATGGTTTAAACATATGGGTACTTTGGTAGATGGGTGACCCAATTTTGAGTTGATATTGACATAATATATGCCAAGAAAATGTATTGTGACTTGTAGAATTAACTTTGAAAACAATAGGATACCTTTCTTGATGTTTGTCCTCTTCTACAACTCATTTATGAATTCTTTCCATGCACATTTACATGTACTCATAGTGACATCTCATATCAATGTATATTAATACCTTCCACAAATATTTTTCCATGCTTTGGGAAAAGAAATCCTTCTCACCACTACTTTAAACCATTTTCAACCTCATAAGAGCATTCAAACCCATTTTATCACTTAGACACATCTAGTAATTTTTCCAATAGCTCCTTTTGTAGGGTAGGGTAGGCTTAAGCACCATCACTAAAAGTATAGTTTGAAGCTAGTGACTAATAGAATTATAGATATTATCTTGGTTATTAATAAGGTTTCCATAAAGTGGTTATGTGATATCTCGAAGTGTCAAATCATTAACCCTATATTTATAATTTAGACGCTA
>LPNX010465401.1:204136-219030 GCA_001517045.1 Pseudotsuga menziesii | reverse complement strand
TAAATAATAAATATTTTTGTAAGCATCCACGAAATTTTGTACTTAGGAGTCCCTTAAAAGTGCATCCACTCACCATCTATTATACACCATGTGAGCAAAGATTAAATAAGATTAAATAAGTATAAATTTTATTTTGAGGAAGACCGGTTTTTTTAAGCTTATAAATAAAAACAAAAAGATTTAAAATTAGTTTAAATTTATATTATTTAAATATATTTCTTAGTAATTAAGATATAATTTTATATATATAATTTTGAATATATAATTATAATTTATTTATTGCTTTTAGTATTTATGTATTTTTTTAAATTAAATAAATTAACAATTAAACAAATTGTTTAATTATAAAAAAGTGAATATTTTAAATAAAAAAACTACATTTTAATATTTATCATGAATATCATATTTCAAATTTTATAAATATATAATAATCTATTTTACAAATTCTATACCATAATAAATATGAGAAATTTAAAAATTCCTTTGACTAGAGTACCTTATAAGTACTTTAGGGCAAATCTTCTACAAAGTGTTTTAAATTAATACCAAATTGATATTATCGACAGGCCACATCTGAGTTACAGGATGAAGGCCGTTTATGTATTGTCATCTGCACTTAAATTGCACAAAATTAAAATACAACAACCTTAGGGCTTAATTCATTTGCTATAGAATCAATATTATACACTAAGAAAAACTTAAAATCATTCTTTGCAGTGGCCCCACGACCATCTCTTAAACATTTGTAACAATGTAAAGGCCTCACGACCATCATTTAGTTTTATAGGAATAAACCACAGAACTGTAAAATCAAACATGACTAAACCATATATAGTATCCAAAAATCAAAATAGAGGCCTCACAACCTAGAATATTTAACATAGAATATTCAAGGCTTTACGACCTGCTAACTAATGCATTAAAGAAAACAACACTAGAAATACAAGATAATATTCCAAGTCTATAACTGTAAATGCCTCACGGGCTATTTCCAATTCATAAAACCTTTTCCACAAAATGATAAAACAATAGTATCTTATTGACAGTGGCTTTACGCTCTAACTCAAATACAAGTGTGACAGGGTAAAGGCCTCACGACCACATTACAGTTTTATAAAAACAATGAAACTGAAAATCAAATTTACAACTGAGTTTTACATCACGAAAACCTTTACAGGGTTTCTAGACTATTTTACTTTTCGGTAGATATAGTCGTCATACTGTTCTCACTTCTTGGAAACAAGAACTATACCCTACATACAAAACCCTCATCTACACAGTCACCTCGACTTTGCAGTCGAAAGGTTAACATTACAATTTAAAAAATGCCTCACGGCCACCAAAGACACTTATTATTCTCATCCTCAAGGAAAAACACAAAGATGGACTCCCAACTTGCCATGGAAACATAGGACAAGCCACGTTGCCACAAGCTATCAGATTCACGAAGGTCTAGGTAATAGGTCTTATCCAGAACACAAAGTCCTCCTGCACGTCATGGCAGTAGGGGTCAAACGATGTTTCTAAAAAAATGTTATGACTACATAAAAATCATCAATAGTTTTGCAAATAGGAATTTACCTGTCTCTGCAAGCTTTCTAAAACGTAACCAACACCACCAACGAAGTTTGTAAATGTGCAGGTGAGGAGGAAGGGTGTTGAGGGCCGAGCAACTCGACTCCTCCACCTTGGAACCGCCTTCGAACTACATAAAAGAACAGACAAAAACCAAGCAGAGTTCCACAAAGTGAAACCCAAAAGAGACAAAGATTCAAGGATAAGCTTCCACAGTTTTTGAAAGTGCAGTAAACTGCTTAGGTTTTTCCTTAAGACTTTTTGGCTACCAGCTGGAGCATTAAAGACCTCCACATGGCCTACGCGAGTATCCATTAAATCCTTGTCGCTTTTACATCAAATCAACACTCATGGTTTACAAAGTATGACTAACCTTTTGTGATATCATAAAGTGTTATAGCCTTGCATTATTTTGTTTATGAAATGTTTAGTTTACACCCTTTGATGTTCTACCTTTTAGCGCTTAAAATGATCCTTGTACCCTAGCTTAGGATTTATCTCTTTTAGCTAGGAAGTTAAGACATGGTCTTTTGTTCACGTGCACAAGGAAACCATAATATGAGAGGCCTAAGCACTAAAACCCATATATATATATATATATATATATATATTTTTTTTTTGATTATAACACTTTATGCACTAAAACCCATCCATGTGATTATTATTTAGATATATATATTATATAATATCATACACTACACTGAAATGGTTAACCATCGACATCCACATGGTGGGTGAGTGATTAATGAATTGAAATCATCTCCGTGTTGTTAATATGAAATGGATCGATATCTATGAAATTGATTATTTATTTATTTTTTTCAGATGGAAAGATCCACAGGAAACCCAGTAATACTTCCCCACATTCATGGATGGTAGAGGTGGTAAACCGTCGACCATCCTAGCAGAAGGCCTAACCCCATAGGACTCAAGGCTCGAACCCGTGACCTCCCCCGAACCGAGAGAGTGTGCGCACGTCTTACCAATTAAGCTAACCCTTGAGCTGAAATCGATTATTTATTATCTTTGTTGGTATCGTTGAATTTTCAACAACAATGTTATTTTAGCGTCACAACACTATTCCAACGTCACATTGATGCAGTATACTTATCTTCATCTTCATATTTTTTAATAAAGTTGAAAAAAAACAATTGAAAGTTGTGTATCACTTATCCTCATAGATCACGCAATCTCTGTGTCGACCATATTAATATCAAATCAAATGATAAAGACGTAGGACGTAATAACTTCGAAATAGAAAATAAAAAAGAAAATGACTGGTTAGATGACTTAATTGCCTTTTCTACAAACCCGAGCATTTTTCCATACCCTGCTTGGTTTGCAGAACAGTTTGGGTTTCTTAAGGACCGTCAAATTACTGAGCCTATTGGTATTGTTCAGGAAGTGCTCCACTCTGTTAAAATCAAGAATGCCAGTGCTTTTGTACTCAAACTGGATCTCACCAAGGCATTTGACCGTGTTGACTGGACATATGTCAGGCTTATCCTCATTCAGATTGGTGTCCCTCTTCTCACTGTCAACTGGATCATGAGCTGTATCTCCTCTGTAAACTTTGTTGTCTTGATTAATGGGACTCCCACCAGTTTTTTCCCTGCCTCCCGTGGAATTAGACAAGGCTGTCCATTATCTCCACTACTGTTTATATTGGTCATAGAGGGACTCAGCCTGCTTATTAAAGAAGCCAGGAATAATGGCCTCATCAGGGGTATTAGAATCTCTCCTTCTCTTACCCTCTCCCACCTTCTCTTTGTGGATGATGTCATTCTCATGGGATCAGGTACTCTCCAGGATTGGTTGGCCTTCGAGGTCCTCTTGGACACTTTTTGTAAAGCCTCAGGCATGAGAATTAACTCGGATAAGTCATGTATGCTCTTTCATAACTTTGTTGATGACACCTGTCTCAATGACTTCAAGACTGTTTTGCCCTTTAAGATGCACCCTCTTCAAACTGGAATTACATATCTGGGATTTAATTTGAAGCCCTTGAATTACAGAGTTGCTGACTGGTTCTGGCTGCTGAACAAATTTGAAAAGAGGATTAAACACTGGGCCTTCAAATACATGTCTCTTGGTGGGAGACTTGTTTTTGTCAATGCTGTCCTTACCAGCATTCCTGTTTTTTGGATGGGATTAGCACCCCTTCCTTGCTCTATTCTCCAAAAGCTCAGAAGAATTATTTTTAATTTTCTGTGGGGTTCGTCTGAATCGACCTTCAAGTACCATCTTTCTAATTGGCTTGATCTTTCCAGGCCTAAATCTGCCGGTGGTTGGGGCATTAAAAATCTTTTCTGTTTCAACCAAGCTCCGTGTTTGAATGTTTTCTGGAAAGCAATCCACTCCAATGGCCTCTGGTTTCAGGTTCTTCAAGCTAAATATTTTAAAGGTGGGACATTTGTGGACTGGCTTAGATCCAAATCTTTTTGTACTCGCAATGCATCACTGTTCTGGAGGGGCTTTTTACAGGTATTACCTTGGATGGGCAAACATCTGTCTTGGCAGGTTGGCAACGGTGAGAGTATTCTCCTTGGAATTGATCCGATTGTTGGTTTATCGGTTCCATTTTCCTTTCCAGAAGATCTTAGAACATACCTGGAGGATCTTAATATTTGTACTCTGGCTCAGGTGCACAATCCTTGCTCTGTTGATCAGCATTATTGGTATTCGGCCTCAGATCTGGATCTCGGGGGCTCCTATGCATCGTGGTGGGATGATTTTATAACTGCCCTATCTGCTGCTGGCATTAGATTTACGGACAGCTCTGATAATATTGTGTGGACTTACAATAATAAAAAGGATTATATTACAGCAAAGGAGGCATACGAATGTATTCTTTTCTCCTCTTCTCATCCGGCCACCAGGACTGTCCACACCCCTGTTTGGCATAAGGCTCTCCCTCAAAAGATTTCCTGTTTCATTTGGCTTGTCTTACATAATCGAATCCTCACATGGGATAACTTACAGAGGAGAGGATTCTCAGGCCCTGGTATTTGTCCTCTCTGCTGGTCGAATGAGGAATCGATCGTTCACTTATTCTCACGCTGCTGGGTATGGAAATCGGTTTCTGATTATATTGTTGATCATTTTAATATCAATGCATGTATCTCTGGCATTACTCTGGATGATATGTTTCATGGCTGGATTGATAACATTTCCAGGAGCTCGCCTACCTTCCTGTTGCTTTTTTACTTGCTTTGGATTGTCTGGAAGGCATGTAATAAGGCAGTTTTTCAAGGAAAATTTAGGAACATACATTGCATTATACAGCAGGTTATTTTTACCATACAATCTCCAGCAAGTGGGGCTGTAACTAAGAAGAGTCGAAACAGGATTATTGGGCCTTCTCCTGCCAATTACTACCCTTGTGGATTTTTTGATGGTGCATCCAAAAACAGGACTGCTGGTGCTGGTATATGTATTTATCTTAATGACTCCCATTATCTCGAATTTTCATTGGGAGTTGGACATGGCACGAATACCAAGGCAGAGTTGCTCAGTCTCTGGGCACTCCTGCACATCTCCCACATGATGGGGATCCCTATTGCTCAGATTTATGGTGATTCTCAGATAATCATTAACTGGGCAAAAGGATCGACTGCGCTCTCCCCACCTGATCTTTCACATTGGTGCAGGGAGACTAAAAAGCTTGTCTCAAGCTTCCAGGACCTGTCTTTCTCTCACATTTATCGAGAGCACAACAAGACTGCTGACCGTCTATCTAAATTGGCACTTACTCTTCCTCAAGGAAGAGGCTGCTTTATGGAATTTGATGAGCATTCTCTAGTTTCTAAAGAGTTCATACAGCTCTTTTGATCTTGTTTTTTAAGGCTCTCCACACTTTGTGGACTTTTGGGCCATATATTTTCATTTTCCGATATCTAAGGGTATACTACCCTTACCGCAGCTGTTTTTACTAGTTAAGTGCTTCTCTTTAGAATGCAAAACAGAGTGTTATTGGCTCTCGATCGATGTGATTGAATAGACTGTCCTCATCACATGATGAATCGGTCTTCTGATGGGTATTGTTGGTATTTCGTGCCTTTCCTCCTGATGAGAATATCCGGGAGGGCAATCATGATGAAAGATCACATGTGAATAATGTATGTTAAAATGTCTTTTGATTCTGCTGAATAACAAGGACAGATTTTTTCCTCTTGAAAAAAAAAAACCGCCTGAGGAACACAATGGATATATTCCCTACACTTGCACATCTTCTCCAGCGCACACCCATCCTTCAACACCTCCACTTTATGGCCCCCAATACCAAGAAGCGCATCAGTCCATTCGTTAGAGAAGAGGCCATCGGGATCGATCCTCCTTTCACCATTAAAAACTACTGCAGATTCACAGTACTCTTCTCCGCCAATCCCTCGAACTAGTGACCTCCAGACATTCCCCAGTGCAGACTCCCACCGTGCTTTTCTACAAGCAGCTGCTCAATCTCTTGATAAACGTCCATGTTCCATGTCGGAACGTAGGCAAGCCGAGACCGATGGTAAATGATCTCAAATGTCACAACGTCCTCTGCCGGGCCTAAATAAACCGCCTCCGATTTCTTAATTGTCCGCATAACGATTCCCGACCCTTCGAGCGCACACAGAGCCTCAGGATTCAGAGCTCTAATCTTCTTTAGGTCAAGGATGGCCTCTCGAGCTCGCAAAAGGGGGACTCTGATTTCCAAATCGAACGGGAATCTTCCTTGCGCTCGCCGATCCCAGGAGCAGATGGTCTGGTTCTTTTCTACGATCTTAGGGGCCGTGCAGCTCGACTGGTTGTCGTGCTTCTGATGGTAGTCTTCGCAACCACCGGAAGACCATTCAATGGTTGTATCCGACGACGGGATACCCCGTGAAACTAATCCCGTCGTTCAGAAATATGCTGCCAGTGCTAATTCATTTGTTCATCGATGTCCCTGTCGTGTTACACAGCTTCTTTGTGTCTTTCGTTGCTTGAATGGCCTCATTTGCATTCCCCCAAACAATCAGTATAAGAATTCGAAATATCTACATGGATATTTAATCAATAATATAACAATTCTCGACATATAAATATATCTATACACTGTGTACTACTCACAGTTTGAAGCACTTTTCTCCACATTAGAGACAGTGGTGGGCTAGCAAGAGGCCTGGTTGAGTCCATTGCCAGGTGTATCTACAGGAACTCTATCAATTTTTCCCATGAAGGCCTTCCCATGGTCAACATTTGAAAACTCATACCCCTAAGGAAGCTCTCTAGACGATCCTCTAATCTAGCGTCATCTTCCAAGCTCAAGAAAACGGAGCGCTTGAACATAGGCTGCAGTGCAAACGTAATCTTGGGAATGGCCCCAAGAGTTCCCAGAGCGAATCTGGCGGCCTTGAGATCTTCATCTTTCTCCGTCAATTCAATGACCTTCTCGTACCCCTGAGACGCGGGCGCAGGGATTACCAAGCGCATGGCCACAACATATTCATTCATGGTGGAACCCTTGCCTACAAGGCCACTGCCGTGTGCCCTGGTGCTCACATACCCGGCTATCGTCACTCCGTTGAAATCAGACTATTTCCATCAATGTAACGTTGAAATCAGACTATTTCCATCAATGTAAGATTTGTACAGGTGGTGACTTTCTATTTGATAGAGGGATAACCAATTTTCGACCAATTGAAAACGTAGTCTCCAAAAGTCCACTTAGTAGAATAAACATCGATGTAAGATTTGTACAGGTGGTGACTTTCTATTTGATGGAGGGATAACCAATTTTCGACCAATTGAAAACGTAGTCTCCAAAAGTCCACTTCGTAGAATAAAAGCCTTAGGCTTAATTAAAGAATATGTTTAATATTTCCAAAACTTGAATTATGTTTTTCGTTAAATATTTTATTTTAATTTATAATTTTAATTCAAACATTTAAATAACTATAATTTAAAAAAATATTGATATTCAAAATTTTTATTTATTTAAAAAAAATTTAAAAAAATATTAAAAAATAGTTTTTATAGTTAATTGTAAAACTTATTGTTTCCTTCAACAACAGAGAACAGATTTTGCAATAGTTAAGGCTGATGGGAAGGTGATTTCCACAATTTATAACTCATTGGCATGATCTCGATGAATAATTGATATTAATACGCCCCTTATATCCATGATATGGGGTAATTACAGTTTTTATGCCCTACATATCCTACCCTAGGGTAAAAGTATATTATCCATTAATTCTTGGGGCAATTGCTCCCAAAAAAGTTGCAAAAATAAGTATGTTCAGCTTAAAAAACAATTGCAGTTAACCAATAGGAAACACTTTTTAATAAATGTTAAAAATGGTTAAAGTTTGCTCCCAAAAAAGTTGCAAAAATAAGTATGTTCAGCTTAAAAAACAATTACAGTTAACCAATAGGAAACACCTTTTATTAAATGTTAAAAATGGTTAAAGTTATTTGAATTTTGGAAAGTTAATAACAAAAAAAATAAAACTTTTATAAAACTTTTAGATACATGTGTTATTCCAAATATCTTATATGGATGTGAAGTTTGGTGTTGCAATATTTAAAAAAAACTTAAGAAAAAACGAGCAAATATAGAACCATTTTTGTAATAAATAATCTTAAAATTAAAAGACACCTTCTCCAATCCTTCTGGGAGACATTATTGCAGTGAAAGTCACTTAAAGCTTAAAAAAAATGATAGTTAAAGATGTTGATTAATAAACCCTAGCCAAGGCCTAGTCTCTAACTTGACATTGTAGCAAGCATAATATTAATATAGAATTTTTATTACCCTTCATTAAAGATTATAAGTAAGATTATATCTTTGAGTGCAAGTACGGTGCATAAAAACAGTATCATGAAATAGTTATTGGGCATGGGCCTCTTAAACTTTATGCCTATATGTGTCAAATGAAACAATATTAACAAGTTATTATCAATGTTTTTTCAAAACTAAGAAAAGATATTACAGAATCAAAGTTTATGTAACGATTAGATGGCCACGAGGAATTCAAACAATGTTGCTACATTTTGTAGCAAACTTTAAATAGGGCCTTGATGGCACTAATGAGTTAAGATAGGGATGATCAGACACGAGGATAACCCAGTCCCAACCCCAGCCCAATTGTGTTTGTGTTGAGAAGAAAGAGGTTTTACGGTAACAAAAACAATTCAATTGATGCAATGGCCATGGAAATGGTTAATTATGCTTAGGCACATTCACACCCTCCAAATGGTAAACTCCTTTCTCTCTTAGAGGCATTAGACATGGGTATATATAATTTTCCTTTTGAATTGAGATATTTTCTCTAATGCACTGTATTAAAACGTCCAACCTGGTAAAGAAACCTAGATTTCCCACTGTTTTTTTGCATAGGCCATTGAGAGTTTTAGTCTTTTAGATCCGAACTATGGTTCACTTCACATCCTCTCTATACTTGGGAAAGCAGCGACAACTTTCTCTGCAACAAGCAAGGAGATATAGTTGAAGAAGATATCCTGAGAAGAACTATAGTTGAGGTCCATATTGTGTCCCAGATAGGTCAGTGGGAACACAACATAAATACTAAGATAGGAGCTACTGTTGTTGGCAACAAAGAGCAATAATCTTAGGTTTGTGAATAAAACCTACTACATTGGCAAACCAAACCCTCCAGATATCCTCAAAAAAATCACACAGTGGGACCGTTCCAACTTTAGAAATCCTTTCTTTAGAGCCACAAAATTGTTCCGTAAGTATTCGTTGGCCACATATGTCCTGGAGAAAGGAAACCCGTTGCTCCAGAGAAAGTAAACGTGAAGGTATATACAAGGAAGGCAGTCATATGGGTTTAACATATGCTTCTGAAATTACAGAGGTTTGAAACCTTGAACACATAAAGATCCATATTTAGGACTGGCTATTTGTGTGAAATTTGTGGGCTTCACTTGATACCCACCAGGTTAGGTTACCAAAACTACAACAAATTTATTCTAAATAAAAGGGTTTTAAATCTTTCTTAACTTTAATAACAATAACAAATTTAGAACTCCAAAATTGAGATTGATTACTTAAAAAGGTTTAAACCTATCGACTCATTGCACATCCAATTTGAACTAATATGAATCTATCCTTAAGATTGGGAAATTAATGAATTGGCCAATTATATATTAGATATGGTTGATACTAAGACCAACAATGTCTATCTATAATTATTTTAGATAAAAAGCATAACCAGAGATATGTTATAAAAAGGAACCAATGGGTTTGTACCTTCTTTGTTTAAGCCTCACAAAGTAAGGAATATTTCTCTTACCAGGGTCGCTGAGCATTTGCTTTCTCAGTGTGTAATAATGGTCTCTAACATAGTGAGAGAATGGTAACTACTGTTGCAGCCGGAGAAACGAGTTCCTTCTACAGCTTGGAGGCATTAACTCAATTTTTTAAGCAATTCATCTTAACTTGAATTTGAAGTACCCACAAGAATATAATTTGTATTATCCTTTGAATACCTGAGTTCAAATTCTTGAATGCATATGATTGTAAATACGACAATATCTCTAAAAGGAAACTCAAATCTTAAGAGTTTACATATATTTTTCTTTTTATCTCCACACTTTATGAATATTAAAAACTTACCAGTGATTGGGATTTCTTGCATCCTCTGTCGCCGTTGTACATACAAGGTGTTGAGAGTGATGTATATAATTTTCACAAAATTATACAAACCATCTCCTAGAATGAGGGCAATGCACACAAAAACCTGTCACAGAGCCTTCCCCGAGTAATGAAAACGAAGTGGGTAATTAATCATAGGACAAATATACACTTCAATGCCATATTTGTATGGATATACCTTGTAGCCATTTAGACTCTTCATGCTGCTTTCAGGAAGGTTTTCTGGGAACCAGTTTCCTTTCTGATTGTTAATCAAAGGCCACATCACGCCCCACTAATCCACTGCTCCAATAAGAAGTGATATATAGACAACATGTGGGCAGATCATCCCTGCTCCCACGTATGTTGTACTAAAATCGAAGTAAAAAAACTACGATGGGTAATGGATATCAATTAATTCTGCGCTAGTATTTACTTCGATGGTAAATTGCCCTCGGGGAAATAGTTTAATGGTATATATAATGGATATGCCTGATAACCCATCGACCTTCGATTACATGCCACGATCCCTCCACCGATCATACTTTGCAAAAGGATAAGCATTTCCTCGACCCCTCTCTTTTTTTCAATCTTTTACGGTTCAGATGCAAATGCTCTGTTGTTTTCTTGGATTTCAAAATAAATTGCAAAAAACCCCAATATCTTGAAGTTGACGGCCATGGCGAGGGACTGAGAAAATGAAAGAGAAATGAAGATTAAATGGCAATGTTATTTGTACTGGTGTTTTGTGGCTCTTTTTACGTCCATTATAGTTGCAACTGATGATACAATAACTCCAGGGTCTGAGCTTTCACGAAACTGGACAATTACCTCTAGGAACTGCAAATTTGAGTTGGGGTTTTTCAAACTGAATGATGCAGATAAATGGTATGTGGGAATCTAGTATGCTGGAATCCCACTAAAAACCTATGTCTGGGTTGCCAACCAAAAAATCCCCGTTGATGCTTCTGCGACTCTGAAATTTAGGGAAGACAACTGGATGGTTGGTTGTGGTGGATGCGGACAACGCCTTTATGTGTCACGTTTTTATTTGATCAATGGCCGACTAAAGAAGGATTTTACGTGTCACGTTTTTATTTGATCAAGGTACAGGGTTTTTCAAACCTGACCTCGAAGAAAGAAGTCCTTTGGCCTAAAAGTCTCATAGTAAGAGAAAATTTTCAAAAACTATTAAATTAAGAGAAAAAATTCAATTACCTCGATAAAGACAATTATATCTTAAAAAAAAAAATTAAGATAATAAAATTGATTTTTATAAAATTAAGTAAATATATTTTCCTCATTTTTCCTCCATTAGTCTTGTACTAAAGAATATCTTAACAAGTTCACCTACACATCAAAGATTTAGACACTTTGCTACCTATTGATATTTATTATGTCAATGTAGGAATTTTAAGAACAAGTTCACCTACACATCAAAGATTTAGACACTTTTCTACCTATTGATATTTATTATGTCAATCCAGGAATTTTAAGAAGTTATTTATTGGAATTGTGATTGGTCTATATCTTGTTGGCGTCAGCCTTAAATTTCTCCTACTAACATTAGTGGTTGAGCGGTGAATGGTCTCGAAGATTATCATGCCTCCTTAAAGCATTCAGTGTGGGTGAAGTTAAATCTAAAATGCATTAATGAAACTTATTTAACCATCATAGTTCTCGCTTTTTCCGAGGAAAATGTGGGAGGGATATCTGAGGAGAACATCCAACGCTTCTTCGACCCTTGCCTCATGAGAAGCAAGAACTCTAATGGTTAAATAAGTTTTGAAATGGGTTGCTTTGTGTGTTGTCTATCTCTCTATGATAGACGATCTATCTAGAATGTGCCACAAATTAATCATTGTATTTCTTTGCCCATGAATGTAGCACCTAATAAACTTTTTATGGGCATATAACAATCACTGCTTTCTATTAATCCATTCATACTCTAGTTACACCGATAGGTGTTTTTCTCCAGGGTCTTATTTATGTTTGCGCGTTTTCAATTGGTTCATTTTTTGTCATCCTTCTACCCATTGTATACTCGCCACGCGTTAGACCGAGTTCATGGTTTATTGCTCAATTAAACAGTGCCACTTGTTTGATGTTTTTTGTAAGTTGACTCTCAAGGTATAACATATTGTTTTCTGAAAGTTCAGTAACCACTTGTGCATTTTAAAACTGAACGCAGAAGATTTCTAATAAATGGGTAACTTAAATCGTTGAAAATATATATCTTTGTAATATTCCTCATAAACCATGATTCGAACTAGGAGAAGTGAAGTGCGATCTTTAAATGGACGAAATTCAACTAGAAGAACTGAAATGCGAACTTTAATAGGACGGGATTCGAATGGGCACAACTGAAATACCTTCTTTCAGTATTACCAGATTCGCGCCATAGAACTGAAATACGAGCTTTAAGAAGGACAATATTTGAACTAGGAAAAGTGCAGTATGATATTTAAATTGACGACATTCAACCAGAAGAACTGAATCCAAGCTTGAATAGGACTGGATTCGAACAGGAAGAACTAAAATATGAGCTTCACACTTACGGAACTCGAACTGGGAGACATGAAAATACGAGCTTTGAGAATTACTGAAAACAAACTGGAAATTGAAGTACGAGCTTTGAGAATTACTGGAAACTAACCGAAAACTAAAATATAAGCTTTGAGAAAAACAGGATCCGAACGAAGAAAATTGAAATACGATCTAGGAGCTTTGATTCAGCCGATGAGATTCGAACACGCGATACGAAATTGAAAGCAGGCAAACTGGAATTTGAGCTTTGAGATCTCTGGATTCAAATCAGCGACATCCCTAGCGAAATAAGGGAATAATTGGTCTCCAGGCGGGAAAAAATCTAACCTACGATGTAGATTTCGAAGACAAAGAACTCAGATGGGAGACGCGAATGGGACGGGATTCAAACTTGTGATGCCTACCCTCTCAGAATATTCCTCCGCCTGATTGGATACAATGGGATGAGATTTGAACTTGTCACACTTGCCCTCTCAGAGTCTTCCTCCACCTGATTGGGTATATAGGAAGGGAAAAATATAGAAGTATCTTCACTCTTCGATAAAGATTCCAGAGGCACTTGGTAGGTATATCAAACTCTTTTGGATTTGGTGGACACAATTCAGTGGTAGCTTTCTCTCCATTCAATCCTTAAAATAGAATATCTATGGCATAATTTAAATCAATGGTTTTTCCATTGTGTTTCCATGAATCGACGTGTGCATAAATATTTGTGCATGCCCGCTTGGTTCCAGGATTCAGGGCCACTTTCACTGATGTTGCTTTATCCTGGATTAATTAGTGGTAGAATTAATGCTCTGGATTTTTTAGTACTTTTTAAGGATAGGCTAAGTAGATTATTGGTAGCAGTCTAATTTTAGCCTTAGCAGATAATTGGTAGCAGTGCATTTTTCAATGCATTGGGAAAAGGCATTTAAATTTCTAGATTCAACATTATTGTAATGGAAATGAGCAGAAGCTAAATAAAAAATATCATAGCAGTTTGCTATGATGTACACTTGAGTATTCAGTTTGCATTTACCAGTGTGAATTATTGTAAATCCTTAGCACAACTCATTGTGACTTATTAGAAATCCTTAGCACGTTTTTGTTATAGTGAACATATTTCCCACTAATCAAAAACAAATTATGCAAATTAAATTTTAATGTATCATACTTTGTGCATGGTGCCAAAATAAAACTTTTGTAATAACAAAGTTGGGGTAGTTTGCGTCTACCATTGTGAATTCATTGTGACTTTTTGAAAATTGTTAGCACATAATTGTTATAATAATAGGGTGATTCCAAGAAGGTGGGTAACACTTTTTGGCCAAATTTGGTGATGAAAGCCTGATTTTTTACTCATGTGCTAGATAGAAGCCCTCGAAACAAATATATTCCATGTGAATTTCGACTTGCATTAAAAAAACAAATTGTAGAATATTATGTTGGCTTCGCAATGATATTTTTTTTAAAATATTCCGATGTCATTTAATATGTGAAATTTTGTATTTAATGAACCCTGTGACCTTAAAAATTTGAAGAAGTTAATAAGTGGCTCGTGTCCAACCCCAATAATTCAATCTTACATTAATAATTTTAAAAACAATATATATGAGCATGATCTACACAAAATGCACTGTGGTCATATTTTTCTGTTAATTTATTTCTCAATATACAATTATTTATTATTTTTCGAAAGTGACCACATTTGATTTCAGCATCATTTTATACACATGTGTGTCCATCCCATCTTTTTCTATCAAAAAAAATTTAAAAACCAAAGACACCCTTTTGAAGAGGACACGTCGATGTGTGGGCTGTGCATTTTTAAGAAATTTTTGGATGTGTATATTTTACCCTGCGGATTTTTCTTTGAGCTGCTTCGAAGTTGTTGTCTGGTTTTCTAAGTGTAAGTTTTAGAACTAATTAAAAACAAAACCCATATGAATGCCAAAACGCATGCATGATATCTCAATGGATAGAGGATTCGGTGATGAATATATCGATATGAACACTGTTCAGTTGTGTGCCATGAATGACAGGGTTTACACCCCTAGAAGACACAAAGAAACATTGATTTTTTTGTAAGAGGGATAAATCTTTGTTTTTCAGGCCCTCAATCGAGGTATGAAGCTCTATTGAGGGTTTATCAAACCCTCTATCGAGG
>LPNX010465401.1:186586-203085 GCA_001517045.1 Pseudotsuga menziesii | reverse complement strand
ATATATAATATTATGTCCATGTATGACATTTTAGAAATGGGTTTCAAGGGCCCATCTAAGAGAATTTAAAATAAAAATTACACAAGAATAAAGGGGAAATGAGAAATTATAATTTTTTCAAGATGGTAAATGTAAAAAAAAAACATAATTAAAAGAATAAAAAAATAATGAAATATAAAATAAAAAAGAATAAGAAGAAGGATACTTATTCTCAACATTGTAATAAATATAAATAATTTCATTTTTTCTTCTTCTTCATATCCGAATAAATTATAAGAATATAAATGCATAAGAAGAAGAATTGAAGGAGCAATAATATAATACTCACAACCATAGTGAAATATACTAGTAACAAGGGAAGGTGTCCTTTGCTTTTTAGATTTAGTTTTTTGCAACTTTTAAAGAGGCGACAAAGTTTAGGGAACAAGAAAACTCTTTCCATAGTTCACCTAACATATAATTAGAACTTAGAACCCTCTCATTGTATAGATAAATGTGTACATAAACATAATTGACAATTATAACCTATTACCAATCTGTTTCCTCTAGACACGAGTACAATAAGAATATAGCAAATGGATAAGACTCATGAAATAAACATGACATGCCAACTCGCTACACTCATAAAAAAAGCTTTTTTGTAGTGATAATAATATGTTGCGCCCCATATATGCGACCTTGCGACCCTCCTTATAACTAAATTTAATGAAGTTTAATTTTTTTTTTGAACTAGAGATATTAACAAAAACATTGAACTCTATGTTGAAAAAAGACATGGATTTAAACAACACTATAGATGAAATCGATTATGAATATTGTGTGCAGTGACAAAGTGGACAAACTATTGTTTGTAGCAAAATGACCATGACCTAGATACAATAAACCCTTCAATGCATCCTGGCATGATAACTCAAAACTTTAACCAATAGTTGTGAAACCTTGATGGTGATGCCAGGGATTCATTTTGGGGCTTTAACAATAATTTTTAGAGTATGTGAACTACATGCATTTAATTTTTTTAATGTTTATATTCAAGTAGTATCATGGTGTGTTTTCATTAGAATTCAACATTTAGCTTGTTTATGTCATCAATGGTTGGTAAGGAATTTCAACATCATTTGATTCCTATCAGCAATATATCCAATGTGTATACAATGTAGTACATAAATGTAGTGAAATGTTTAAATACTAAAAATACTTTGCTCCTTCGTATATAATTTTTAATTTTAAAAAACTACAATTATGTGATATGACTTTGAATTTACACTAATTTTTATCTTAATTGTCATGTTCTATTCCGCCCTGGGCTCTGAGCTCTAAATATCTGACCCGGGGATCTATACCATAGGTAGATCGTAGTCTTGAGAATCTAGGTCAAGTGCACACAACTCGTCTAAGTTCAGCTCATCAACTGAATCACATGCATGATTGTCATAGTGTTATTTTTGCATTGAACCAATGAGAGCAATGATGCATGCAATTCAGTTGACGACATGAACTTAGGCGAGTTGTGTCCACTCGACCTGGATTCTCAAGACTATGATCTACCTATGATATAGATCTTCGGGACAGATATTTAAATCCCAGAGCCCAGGGCGTAATAGAACAGAACGATTAAGATAAAAATTAGTGTTAAATTCATAGTCATATTACATAATTGTAATTTTTTTAAATTAAAAATTATATCCGAAGGAGCAAAGTATTTTTAGTACCTTTAGAAAAATGAAAATGTGAGAATGAAAAAAAAAATGGCCTCATTTTTTTGGGTTGTATCGATTTCCATTGTTTACTCTTCAAATTTTTTGTTGTGCCACACATTTGCATTTAATTTTTCTAGTAAATTATTGAATGAAATTAGAATTTACATCAATAACACATGCCTAATTATTTTAGTGTTTCATAATGCTAAGAGTGGAGGAAAATAAATAAAAGAAAAGGTGTTATGATGATTGTGAGATCTGAAAAACAAAAAGTATGGAAACTAAACATGATACTAATTCTCATTTAGACAAGAATTGAAAATGTTCAATGACATGAATTCAAATGGGGATTCAAAATACAAGTTGTCCAAGCATCTTTTGGAAGACTTCATTAAATAAAACTTTACATGATGCATATGGAAATACAATGTCAAGATCAAGCTATCAGTTCGATCAAGGTCTCCAAAGCCATTGATCTAGCTTTTACACATGTTTTGAAAAACCTCTATTGAATGTGTATGTGTGGTTAGGGAAAAGTTCGATCGAGATTTTCAAAAATTTAACTAAAAACATCCTCAAGTTCCCATATCCGTGTGCGTACACGAATATGGACACCCAAAAATTTCTTTAATCAAAGTTTTTAAAATCTCATATTATTCATGGGAAAAAGGTCTTCAAATTCAAATAAAATCAAACATAGAATTATATGATAATAAAATTTAATAAAACATAATTTCGACTAGAAGAATGATATAGTTGTGGGTAATAATACATACCTTGAAGAAAAAACGAGTAAAATCATTACTACTGCAACTTCCTCTAGATTTTATGAATAGATATTAGTCGTAGAGTAATTGGTGTTATAGATGTGATTGATTGGAGTCATACATGTGATCAATCACATCTATAACCAAATTACTCTACAACCCATATTGACAAATGAATATAAATGACCATTTTCTATTCAACAAACGAAGTGAAATAAATGATGGGTTTGTTGCCTATTTATAGACGATTAAAAATGCTATATTGAGGTATTGTTTAACCCTCGATCGAGGTTTCAAACCCTCAATTGAGGGTTTATCAAAAGATTGATCGAGGGTTTGTCATGACCTTGATTAAGCATGTTATAAACCCTCGATCGAGGTGCATTTTTTCGTTTTTGCCGAAATCACCTTGCCAAAAATTGTAACCCACCACTATGGATGCGCCCAACAAAATGTATACTTTTGTTCTTATTGTTAACTTATACTAATGAACCCAAACAAAATCGGTCAACCTTTGAGATTATTGCATTTCATTAATCTTGAATCCAAACTGATATTAGTGTTTTGTAGTTCATGGATTGCATTAACAGTATTGCTATTTTATTCAATATCTTGAACATCGAAGATTCTTACATTTAATTAATATTGAATCCAAACTGTTATGTTTTGCAGTTCTTGGATTTCTTTAACAATATTGCTCTTCTATTCAATATTTTGAACACTTAAGCAAGAGTAAAAGTCCATATTTTCTACTCCCGTTAAATTAATAAAATGAAAATGGCCCAATTTAAAAAATAAACTAGCATCAATAAATAATTAAATTTTATCCCAATGCAACATCCCTGAAACATGGCCGGATTTTTCGTTCAAATACTCTGTTAAAACCGTGAGCTATTGAGAATTTTTGCCCAGTATAGCAACCCTAAAAAATGGCCTGATTTTTTATTCAAATACTCGGCTGTAGAGATATATATGTCCCCTTCTCTATTCAGGCACAGTTCCCATCTTTATATAAACAACAAATTCTAAACACAATTCACGAGCTTTAACAGAAATAATTCTAAACACAACCCAGGAGCTTCTTTGCTTCTACATATTATTGTATAGTCTATATATTAAATTAGGAATCTTTCACATTAGATGTTGAGATGGGTTCTACTGCATTTTATTATATACATTAAATGTATTAAAGTAAGATTCTTTTACATTACACTCAGATGCTTTAAGACCTGCATAACTCAATGAGAAAGTTGGCTTGATTTAAGAATTGCAAAAACAATTTGAAAGTTAGCAAGCAAAATTAATTCTGAAAACTACCCTAGGACGTTATCCTGCTCTAAGAGCTGCAAAACCAATCTGAAAGTTAGCAAGCAAAATTCACTCTGAAATATACCCTCGAAAATTTTCCTGTCTTAAGACCTGCAAAACCTACATGAAAGTTAGCAAGCAAAATTCACTTTGAATTCTACCTTGGGACATAATTGTCCAGCTTGCACTAGATGCAAATCCAATGAAGAACATTGTTTTGAACTAGGTGAAGAATATGCTCATGGAGGGCCAAAGTGGCTTATACTTTAACTAACTAAATTTCTCGGCCTTTGGCAGAATATGACAGATGGAGGCTTTTTTAAAGGTGCTTCAAGAGTATAATTTAATTAGAGATGGACATAAAACTAGGATTGGAAGAAACCTTAACTAAATATCAGTGCATAACTAGGATGGGTAGAAACCTAATTGGATGACACTGCCCTACTAACCATGTCCCATAAATGTATAGAAATGTGGATCTTCTATGCAATGATTAGAATGTCTTAGAATTGTATGGAAATGTGGATCTTCTATGCAATAGTGTTAAATGTCTCAGTAATTCTAAGAAGTACAACCAAGCTTTGAGCCTTGTGCTAAATAAATATAGAGTACAGTTCAACCCTTCAAATTATTCCCATTCAGAGGGATGTTGCAAGACTATTGTTGATATCAAGTTTCTCTACATCACTGATTGATTTTAGTGCTTCAAGAAATGTTCTGTAGGGACAAGATTCTAAGGAGGATTTTTCTAGTAGTCGGTCAAAATCTTGACTTACAATGGTTATCAACCATCATCAAATTCATGTCAAATCAACAGATTAAACAGAAATCAAACTCTGACTTGTAGCATATCCATAATTTCTACTATGGATGAAAGTGAATGGAGAATTCTCACATGTGAAAAATATAACATTATGATTCAAGCACCCCTAGATTATTACACAGAGAAAACAACCATAAACTTGCAGTATAAAGGTTAAATGAATCTATTTTAGCATCCATATTTTAAGTTTGTAACATATTTTTAGCATCCAAGGTTAAATGGATTTATTTTAGCATCCAAGGGACTTGCTCATTACAATCATACAAACTAATAGACTCGTATAATCCATAGTTCCATCTAGTGGCCAAACAGACATTGATGTACACTACCACTATGTTATAGAGCAATATAGAGCAAAGAACTATGAGAACGAACTATAACTTTTTTCCACAAAGAGTGGATAATTGATATCCTTACTGTGTCATTGGGTAAGGACATTTGATATCCATACTCTGGTCCTGCAATTTTTTTTTAGAATCATGATCAGTAAAGTGACCATTAAAATAGGTGTCGAAGCTAATTCCCACCTAATGATCGTCATAGACCTAAATTGTTGAAAATTATATTATATTTCTTTTCAATTATAACATTGCATAACATATTTCCCCAACATTAATTAAGCTCCCAAGTGATTGCAAGACCAACTATAACTGCTTAGACATTGAAGAATGTTATTATGTTTAAGCCATGTAAGATGTGTGTTGTTCATTCATTCCAGTCTGGATAATGAGTAGGTTCTTTGTAAATATAAAAATTGTACATGATTTGATGATGATTTTATTTAAAATATTTTTAAATTTATTACACATACTTTCTCAAAATGTTTCTTTACCGAAGTCTGTTGTCCCATACAAAAATTAAAACTACACCATGACAACTATGTATATCAACTGTTTGTGGGCACATTATACATTATATACAAGTCATTTGAGCATTGAAGTAGTTGGACTGACATGCTAAAATTACATATAAATTGAATAATGCTATTAGGGATCTACAATGTAAGGTGTATAGATTCACAATAGCATGCAATTATAACTAGAGGATTTAGACGTTAAGTAACTTCCATGTGATTGTAATGAGAGTATCACTTTCATTTTTCTCCCCAATCTCCAAGCATGCTCATTTGCAGAAACCAAGTGCTAACCTGATCAATGATGGTAATAACATGATATTTCTTACAAGCAAGTTAAACAACTAGAAAAGGAAGAGTCTGTATTTTTTTAATTTTTTGGGTCAATTGTAATGAGATGCCATATTTCACTTCTTGATTCAAAGAATTTTAGTATGATGGTTGATAAACATTTTTTTGAAAGCAAGTTATGCTCAAATTCCAAGAAGAAACCATTTTTAAGGGAATTTTCAGAAATTCAGAGAAGATGGGTAGAAATTACAAATGCCACTACATATATACATTCATTTCAGGCACTCAAGGAAAGACAAAACAAATATTCTCTTACTAAAACTAAACCAGAGGCATGGAACAAAGAGAGCAACATAATTTTACTGAAGAAAAATCTCACATTCATTACATAATTTACATATGGTACATTTTCAACTTCTCCTTCAGATTCAGATTCTACATGCTATATTGGGTACATTTTCAACTTCTCCTTCAGATTCAGATTCTACATGCTATATTGGGTACATTTTCAACTTCTCCTTTAGTGCTTTAATATCAGTATATTTTGCATCAACACTTGTCTAAAGTTTTCATCAGTTTTGTCACCTAACAAAAAAACATACTTATGTTCTAGTTATAGAATTATTGTGAACCTTCCTTTGTTTATTCAGTTTTCATATGCCACTCTTTCATGTCCACCAAATTGACTTGATTCAGTTTCAATTGTACTTTTATAGTTTTATATCCATTTTTAGTATGGGTAGAATCTAGTTGAACTATTTTATCAACTAGATTCAATATTCTCCTCTATTCATGTCTTGTGTCATTAGAGTTAAAGAAGGTGTGCTCATGACTATTGGATCGCTTGTCCTTCTGACTCCAATTCATTAAAAAATGTGCTAACCTCTTCATCAGAAGGTATAGGTTGGCATGTAATTAATGTATCATTCCATATAGCAATAACTATTTTATTTTGAGTTTTTCCCTTTCTTTCTTTCTTCATATTAGGCTCACTTGAGCTAGAATATATTGAGATATTTGGAATCTTCACAATTCTACGTTGGTAATGTTGAATGGGCATAGTTCCAGCCAGGGCAGAGTTCCAATCGGGGCAGGGTTCCTGTGAGGGAAGAGTTGCTTCCGAAAGTTCATGTATTGTCAAACGTAATGAGATAGAAGATAATTAGATTTTTGGATTCTCAAGGAGGTAGAGTTCCAACTAGGGGAAAGGTTCCAGTCAAGGGTAGACTTTCAGTCGGAGCAAAGTTCCAGCGGAGCAAAATTCCAACCGGGGTAGAGTTCTACCAGGGAAGAGTTGCAGCGGGGCAGAGTTGCAGCCGGGGAATAGTTGCAGCTGGGGCAGAGTTCTATCCAGGATAGAGTTCCAACAAGGGAAGGGTTCCAACAAGGGCAGGGTTCTAACAAGGGCAGGGTTCATATGAGGTTCTTGTTCCTTCCAATAAAGTTCATACATTTTTGAACGTACGAGAGTTATTGAGCTAGAAGATATTTAGATATTTGGAATCTTCACAATTATACGTTCTTAATGTTGAATGGGAAACGTTCCATCCAGGGCATAGTTCTAGCCAGGTCAAAGTTCCATCCAGGGAAGATTTCCAGCTAAGGGTAGACTTCCAGTCGAAGCAAAGTTCCAGTGGGGCAAAGTTCCAGCCGAGGTAAAGTTCTAGTCGGGGCAGACTTCTAGCCGGGACAAAGTTACAACTGGGGCAGAGTTCCAATCGAGGCTAAGTTCCATCTAGGGTAGAGTTCCAACAAGGGCAGGGTTCCAACAAGGGCAGGGTTCCAACAAGGGCAGGGTTCTTGTGAGTTTCTTGTTCATTCCAGTAAAGTTTAGGCATTATCGAACGTACTTCCTATAGAGAGTTATTGAGCTAGCATAGATTTAGATATTTGGAATCTTCAGAATTCTACGTTGGTAATGTTGAATGCACAAAGTTTCAGCTGGGGTAGAGTTCCAACCAGGGCACAGTTCCAGCTAGGGAAAAGTTCTAACTAGCGCATAGTTCCAGCCGGGGTAAAGTTCCAGCCGAGGGCATAGTTCCAGCCGAGGGCAGAGTTCCAGCCGAGGGAACTCTCAAGCAACATTTATCTATTTGCCCAACCAGCTCTCTAGTTTGGATTTGGTTGCTTTGTTTTTACGACACCACACATTTGTATGTGTTATGCAACATTATATAAGTAGCCACTTGATCCATTGACAATGGGATATGACTATGGCCTTAAATATATGGTGGATGACCCTTTACATGGAACCTTTAGGGAAAGTACATAGGTGTAGTTGCTACATATAGTGCGAGTACATGAAGTTGTCTTTAAAGCTACTTTAAAGCTACATGAAGTGTGAGGGATAAAAGGTGTGTGTGTGAGAGAGGGGGGTAGACGTAGGGAGAGACTGGGGGGAGAGACATGCATGTATATGGATATCTAGAGAGAGATAAATGATGATGGCATGCATATCCCCATTAAGATTCAAAGGATTCACTTTCAATGTTATGTGTGGTGGTTGGAGGCATCAATTTTTGATCTAAATGGTTACAACTTACTTTAAGGCCTAAGGACCGAGTGTTTTCACCCACCCATGTTAAGGGGCCTAATATTTGTACTTAGTGCTAAAAATGTTCTAATGGCACTAATATCCCCATTTCAAGGGAAATGATACCATGGAAGGCTCTGTTGAGGTTGTTATGGCACTAGTATACCCATTTCATGTGTGAGGTAGCATTGGCATATCTAGAGGTTATAATGGCAACAAACTGGACTCAACCTCACTTCATGTGAGTACAATCTTGGGGAAATTACCATTTCCACCAAATACCAAAAAAGAACATATAAATTATCTGAACCACATTATTTATATAAACATAACAAGAAATATATGATGTTCGTTCTTTTGTACTAAAAAGATTGTTAAAATAAGTACCACATGGTAAGAAGAAAAGATACCAAAATCCAAGAAGAAACAATGAAAAAGGAGCTCTAGGAAGAAACATAAATTTGTATGTAGGAAATCTCCCATTACTCTAGCCATAACTTTGACTTAAAATTTTGGTTTGGGTTGAAAATTTAGTGGAAGTTCATAGAGGTAGTGATTGTAGAAATTCCCTTGGACTCCAACTTGAAATGTTGGCCCATAACTTCTAAAACAAAAGAAAAAATTTGATGATGAAATTTGGGTAATGAAGAACATGAAATGCAAAAATTATGTAGGTATTTTCGTTTGATAATGCAAATAAAATGTGGAAAGGCTACAAATTTAATACATATGAGTGATTATGAGCAAAAATTAATAGGAAGTATTCTATATGTAGAAAAATGTTAGTAACAAGTAAGCCTTACTTGTCATCAGACACTCTTTTGTTCAGTTTGATGCATTGTAGTATAAAATTGTTTCCTCTATATAAACTTGTTTAAATCAATAATTACGCCTTGATATTTTTCCATGGATAATCTATTAGATTTGTACATGATTTTAGCTAGTGAAGTAATGGAGTTTTAATCTCTCAATGAGAGAATGCAAAGAATGAATATTTATCAAATCTGGAAAGTTTAAGTTTTGTGAAGAAAACATCTGATATTTTGTAGATAAGAATATCTACCTAGTCTCTTAAACACAAGGTTGTTCTTTTTTCAGAAAATGTTGATTAGCAAGTTTACGAATAGATGGTTGAGTCAAAGGGTTATGGAGAACTTGCTTGAACAATACTGACATACAATGATGCAAGAATCCCTCAACTTCTTTCTATGTGGAGAAGGATACATCCCTTCCTCTTCTATCCACCTTCTATCTCAAGGACATCATTAATTAATACTTTGAAGCAACCCTTATTTTGTGAGTCCATAAGAGATTTATTTGAATCATTAAATGATTGATTTCAATCCTTAGGAGGAAATCCCCAAGGCAATTCTAGTTTATATTTTCCTCTCGTATATTTCATTGATATTCTAGGACAACTTGACCTTTAAACGCATTGGCAACAACATAGGAAAATTTTTAGATAGAGTAGTTGGACTACAAACAACTTTGATTCAAATGCAACATTTTATTAAATGGGTATTTTTCTAGAAAATGAATATTTAGATCTATTCCGCTTAGAAATAAATTCCCAATAACTATAGTCTTGTCCAACTAAAGCTCAAACCTAAAAATTTTAGCCATTGGAAGTTCACAACTCTTTCCAAATTTATGCACTTTTATTGGTGCAATCATGGTCAAAGACCATCATCAACCATCAATTGAAGAATACAAGTGAGCATTTTTGTATTTTTATTTTTTTTATGTTACGTGCTAATAGTAATTTTCAATGTGAACACTCTTCAACCTTAAAATTTGTGATCTATTTCCCCAAACCACCCTCAATGTCTATTTGAAGATTACAACTTATTACCTTTTCACTTAATTTCATTTGAGTGAAAGGAGTATTAAACACTAATATTAAATAGTGAATTGTTTAATTTCCACAAGCCACTTTTCCTTAATATAGAGTTTCCAAAATGACCAAAACATGACAGAGAATAGTGGGATTTCCTCCATTTTCCAATTTCACTTAGAAATATTTGGAAATGACCAAAAGGTTTTCTTATGCTTGTCATGTTCTTCATTATCCAAATTTCATCATAAATAAGGCCATTTGTAGAGGTTATAATTTTGTTCTCTAAATACTATATTTTTCCTTTTTTAGAAGTTGTGTGACAACTCTGCATGTTGGAGTCCAAGGACATTTCTACAATCATTGCCTCTATGAACTTTCACTACATTTTCAATCCAAACCAAGTTTTTATGCCAATTTCATGTCTAACTAAAGTAATGGGAAACTTCCTACATACAATCTTCTCTTTCTTTGTGGACATCCTTTTTCTTTGTGAAAATATTTTCATGGTTCCTTGATGACTTATCTAAAATACAAATAGAAATATATCACCCTTCTCCTTCATGAGATGATTCACTTAGAAAAAATAATCACAAACATAGATCTCTTAGATTCTTAACTTCTAATAAAAACTACCCAATTTTTGTTGATACATTATGAAACTTTCCATGCAAATAAATGAAAAAGAAAAATTTACAAGCATCAAAGTGGTAAAAATCAAACCTGGATCATTGAGGTAAACTGCTATAGGTTTACAAACTGCAACCCAAGTGACATTATTCCTTAATTGAGAGGGGGGTGGATAATGGTTTGAAAATGTTTTGTTTGGCATTATGTGGGTACAACAAAAGATCAACTTCAGGAAATGGGTAAGCTCTCTCGACCTCTATTATATGAGAGATAATGAGGATTTCTTTGGTCATGTAATTTTCCAAGATGAATTGTGCCAGTTAGAGTAATTACGAAAAACTATAGGAACAAGAATGACAGAGTCAAAGGACATACAGGATAAAGACTTGGTATAGAGGAAAGAAACATGGAGAATCACCATTACATCACACCCTTTCTCTTACCAACCAGAGTATAAGAACTTGAAATCTATCTTCTTCTACACTGGAGATCTAGCTTCTAAATCTCAGGTATCACAATCCTTGAGAATTTGAGATGAACTGAACTGAGCATTGAATAACTATAACATCTAGAAACAAGAAATTGAACGGAGCATTGACTGGTTGTAGTTTAGAAACAAGAACTTGTCAATTCTAGTTATTAATTCTTTGGACAAACTAGATGTCTTCTATCAATGGATGCTTGGAAGAAATAACTTTGAATTAAAATTTTTAGAACTTAAAAGACACACTGAATTGAAAATATTCATGCTTTGAATTACATTTTTTAGAAATTAAAATACATACTGAATTGAAAAGATTCATGAGTCTTGGTTCATCTTATTTTGTAGAACTCATTAGGCAATCCCAATTCTTTCATTGTTAAATATTCAATTTTAACATAAATTCTTTAAAATGCACAAATATAAAGATGTAGTAATGTTGTACTTAATTTTCATATTTTTTTCATCTATATTTTAATGAATGTTTAGAATCTCATAATATATGTATTAAAACATGCTATTACAAAATTAAAAACCAGATTTAAGCAAAAATATCATAATAGACAATGGACTTATATTCTAAAATTGTTGAAGGTAACCTATTATTTACCATCCAACCATCCACCCACCATGGAAACAAAATGTCTAATTACAACCCAAGCCACAAAGGTAGTTGTGATGCTTTTTACCATCCAACCATCCACCCACCATGGCAACAAAATGTCTAATTACAACCCAAGACACAAAGGTAGTTGTGATGGTTTTGAAGGACTTCTTCCATATGTAGTTGAAGAAGGATGTAGTTTGGAATCCTATTATACACTGACAATCAAGGTTGCATTGCAGGGAAGGCTTAAACTTGTATAAGCATTTAGTATGATCAGTTTGTTAGAGAAAAAAGTTATAGAACGAGTGCAATGAAACGTGCAATATAAAAAAATAATATACTAGATTTGTTCACTAATGTTCTTCCTCAAAATAAATTTCAGAATTACAGAGCTTAATCAATCAAAATAAATTTCAGAATTACAGAGCTTAATCAATCAAGTATGATAGTTTTTTTATAATTCCTTAGTGGGAGTGTTTGAAATGTAATCTTATTTTACAAATTTTGAATGGAGACACTACATACTAAACCACAAACTTTGAATATAAACAATACATACTAAGCCAATGTGGCCTAAATATCTCCAAGCATGAAATACACAGGATAACATGCCTTGATATCAACCCCGAGAATGGTATTGAGTGGCCTGAATATCTCCAAGCATGAAATATACATGATAACCTACCTTGATATCAACCCAGGAAGGGTACTGAGAGGCCTAAATATCTTCAAGCATGAAATATACAGGGTAACAAGCCTTGATATCAACTCCATGAATGGTATTGTGGCCTGAATATCTCCAAGCATGAAATATACATGATAAGCTGCCTTGATATCAACCCTAGGAATGGTATTGTGTGGCTTGAACATCTCCAAGCATGAAATATACAAGATAACCTGACTTGATATCAGCCCCTGGAATGGTATTGAGTAACTAATAATAGAGCTTAAATGATAGCTTCAATATTGACTACCACCCACAGCATGACACACATGATATCCAACTTTGATGTCAACTACCACAAGATTGGTAATAATTGGTTTTAGGATGATTAAACAAAAAATATGAAAATTAAAGCTTCAATTGGGGATGTGTACACTTCAGAAACAAAGCAAAGCCGACTAAAATTGGTAGAGGTGCAAAAGCATGTACAATGATATGATCTTGGAATACAAAAATTTGGAAATATGAACGATTAGAGTCTCAAGGCAATCAACAGATGCTCCCAAGAAAAACTAGATAGAGCTTGAATTCCATGATTGTAGGAGTCTCATATTCCAAAGGAATCCACATAGTTCATAGATTCTCTATTAAGAATCCCATCGCAGGCAGTACCATTCTTATCATATAGCTCCTATCTAACCCAACTGTACCAAAACATGCTTTCACTTGAGGGTTCCTCTTTTCCACTTTGCCAACATAATCATAAATTTGATCAGACTTAACAATCATCTTCCCCTTTCCTCCAGCAACAACATTTTTCTTGAATCAAATCAATTTTTTATTACAGCCAAGTTATTAGCTCCTTCGCCTGCAATTTCTCTTCCTTGGCCTTCTTCCCATTTCTTCCGCTCTCAGATGCATTACCAATGCCCTCCATGTGATCTTCAAACATCTCAATTGCCTTGTGAATGATATCTCTATTTGGGGACCCATTCCAACGACCCCAAAAACACACATAACACTGAAAACAACTACAATCAAAAGATAGACTATGAGAGCTGTTGTTCGTCCTACCTCTCCTGCCGCCCCTGCCTTCATTGTTCTCCATTGAAAACGCCTTCAAAGAACGTGACATAAGATAAAATAACACTTCCTGGTCCTCCTGGAGAACCGTTAGATTCTTCCACCTTCCGTTTACTCGATTGTGCAATGCAGTGTCATATCACTCACTCAAAACCCACTTTCATGCAAATAATGCAAACTTTTCTATTAACAACACAATTCACAATTCAGTGGCAGCCACTTCCTCGGGAATGTTTTCCACAATACAGTGGAAGCAATCTATCATCCAAATAGATGTTAAGATTTTATAAATACTGCAAGTAGCTTATGGGGAGGATTAATTGATAATAAGCGTTTGCAAGTAGCCTGAGGATCATGATTAATTAATCCAAATTAGGCATTCGATGCGCTTCGCTGCCCTGCCCTGCCAGTATGCATCATGGTTTGCGTTCAAGAGATGAGCCCTTCAATTCTAGGGTACTTTTGATTCTCATCCTCAGTTTTCTGCTTTTCTTAACCTGCAACATTTGAAAAAAAAACCACGTATTGGGCTGACAAATCTAACACTGTACATCGAGGAATCGAATAGATCTATGAACCCAATACCGCTCTGTCCCACCAGAAGCTTATCTTAAAACAAATCGACGTCTCTCCAAAATACAGAGATGAGTCCCATTCCCGTTATAACGATCCATTTTTTTGGATCCTTTTCTCATTTGGGAGCCAACGCCATTGTGATATTTGTCGTAGCATTCCTCCTAACTGCAAACGAAACCTAAGATATTAATGCCACTGCATCGATATACCACAAACCAGATCATAACATATTGCAAGTATGCGTAATGTACTTCCAACTCTCATCTTATGATAAAAACGTGTCGCGGGTTCGATTTCTCTCAAGCCTTCGTATTGCACAAAAGAGGTCCTTATGGATGAGGAGTTTAATTCCATCGAGATCGGAGCAATGGACATGCATGGCATATATGGGTTGCTACTGTGTTTAGCATGAACGACTTGGGATTGGGAAATGGTATCCCATAGAGCCCAGGACTTCCTAAGAACGAAGAAGCACTGAACATCGATGAGAGTTTGGTTTGAATTGGGAAGAGCCAGGGATTGTCGCTCTGAAGGTAGGTGGTGAATTGAATGCAGGGGAGGGATGAGACGTTAAGAAGGGGAGACGACGATGGACAACAAGGGTTACGACGACTGTAACAGATCGTGCGATGGAGGAACGACATTGGTCTAACAGGTTCGGGCGATCCACGGGGGGCTGATGAAGGGGAGAAAGGCCGGTCTGGTGGCCGAAGGGCCGGTGCGACGATTGCCGAGAGGAAAAATCGTCGTGTCGTTAGACTCTTCCATGTTTTAATGCATCGTTGGTTGTATGCCGACAAATTTCAATTCGTCGATAATTTGTTAATCTCGGGGGCGAGAATCAACCCTAACGTTTACCAATCCAATCTCTGTCCGTGCACCGTGCCTAAGAAAGGGGAAGGTTTAGGGCGCAAAAGCACGCTGACAAGGAAGCAGTGCTTCGGACATTTGGATTTTCTCGCATCCAATAAACAAACTTTGCCATTGGCACAAGAAGAGTAAAAATGGTTTTAGTTGAGCAGCGCACATAGTTTTAAATTAACGATGTTATAAACCTGCTCCGATGGGATCACATTCTCGTGAATGTAAAGGGATAAGTAAATCTTGTTGTTATTCATTCCTTAGAATATGTGATAGGGTGAGGTGAATAAATAATTTAGTAGAGTGTTGCATAAAATGAATTATAGGATTCCATGTGTACTTTATCATTCATTTATATATATATGTTTATATTTAATTAAAATATTATTATTTTATATGTATTTTTTAATGTAAATATTCAATAATGCTTTTAGACAGGTGTTCATGTCATTACTTGCTTTGCTTTAATATTTATTGTTGTATTTGTTATATGTTAATAACATATAGGACATAGAGATGTTACATGGTTTAGAATTCAAATTGATTGAAGATTTAATTTCTTTAAAACTCATGTCATAGAATTGAGTAAATGTGAAGTTCAACCGGTGCTATGTGAAAAGGAATTTGTGAATTTTTTTTTTCTAATTTAAGTAGAGTAATTGTGTTGAATAAAATAAAGTATTTTAATAATAATTAGCTTAAGAATAATTATTAATGAAAATGTTGCTTTTTAGTTAGGAAAATGTTTAATTTAAATCAATTTTAATTTAGAACATGATGTAATATTGCAAAGCTTGCTCCTTGGTTAAAAAAAGTCTCGTTCAATTAAATTAAAAAAAAAATCTCATTAATCAAATTTGAATTAAAAACTTTTCATATATGAAGAGAGAAATAGATAGCTCTCATAAAAGTCCACCCCATGTTCCTTGTACTTAAATTGGAAACGGGAAAGGAAAGAGCAATATGAACTAGACAAGATCCTGGAATGTTCAAGTGTCATATGGTTTTGAAACATATTCTAAACATATACAATGTATTTGCAAATGGTCAATGTAAATCCAATTTCCATCTCTCAAATGGTCATTTTTGCAACAAATTTCAACCCCCAACTAATTAGTAACTCAATCTTATCCATAACTCAAAATTACATTACCAACTAACCATAGTCACAATTAATTCATTGCCCACATGCATCACTTGTGTGTACTAATACTTAAGAGGTAGGATTCAAGTTCATAATCTTAGTTACATTGATGTTTTTTCTTAAAAGTTTTGTTTCAATGTTGTGATGTTATAACAATATTTTTCAAATTTCAAAAAAAATTAATTTGTAATGGTCGAGGACATTGCCACCTTGTGGCTCTTATTTATTTCACTTTTATTTTTTATGTTTTTGTTTATTAAATATATGTTCGATTATTTTCTATTGTTAGAATGTATTTGTTATACATTAGAATATATTTCTATGATTATTTTTTTCTTTTCTAA